>JANEYF010001694.1:210000-518392 GCA_029963845.1 Rhamnusium bicolor
CCCCCCCCCCCCCCCCCCCCCCCCCCCCCCCCCCCCCCCCCCCCCCCCCCCCCCCCCCCCCCCCCCCCCCCCCCCCCCCCCCCCCCCCCCCCCCCCCCCCCCCCCCCCCCCCCCCCCCCCCCCCCCCCCCCCCCCCCCCCCCCCCCCCCCCCCCCCCCCCCCCCCCCCCCCCCCCCCCCCCCCCCCCCCCCCCCCCCCCCCCCCCCCCCCCCCCCCCCCCCCCCCCCCCCCCCCCCCCCCCCCCCCCCCCCCCCCCCCCCCCCCCCCCCCCCCCCCCCCCCCCCCCCCCCCCCCCCCCCCCCCCCCCCCCCCCCCCCCCCCCCCCCCCCCCCCCCCCCCCCCCCCCCCCCCCCCCCCCCCCCCCCCCCCCCCCCCCCCCCCCCCCCCCCCCCCCCCCCCCCCCCCCCCCCCCCCCCCCCCCCCCCCCCCCCCCCCCCCCCCCCCCCCCCCCCCCCCCCCCCCCCCCCCCCCCCCCCCCCCCCCCCCCCCCCCCCCCCCCCCCCCCCCCCCCCCCCCCCCCCCCCCCCCCCCCCCCCCCCCCCCCCCCCCCCCCCCCCCCCCCCCCCCCCCCCCCCCCCCCCCCCCCCCCCCCCCCCCCCCCCCCCCCCCCCCCCCCCCCCCCCCCCCCCCCCCCCCCCCCCCCCCCCCCCCCCCCCCCCCCCCCCCCCCCCCCCCCCCCCCCCCCCCCCCCCCCCCCCCCCCCCCCCCCCCCCCCCCCCCCCCCCCCCCCCCCCCCCCCCCCCCCCCCCCCCCCCCCCCCCCCCCCCCCCCCCCCCCCCCCCCCCCCCCCCCCCCCCCCCCCCCCCCCCCCCCCCCCCCCCCCCCCCCCCCCCCCCCCCCCCCCCCCCCCCCCCCCCCCCCCCCCCCCCCCCCCCCCCCCCCCCCCCCCCCCCCCCCCCCCCCCCCCCCCCCCCCCCCCCCCCCCCCCCCCCCCCCCCCCCCCCCCCCCCCCCCCCCCCCCCCCCCCCCCTTCTCCCCCCCCCCCCCCCCCCCCCCCCCCCCCCCCCCCCCCCCCCCCCCCCCCCCCCCCCCCCCCCCCCCCCCCCCCCCCCCCCCCCCCCCCCCCCCCCCCCCCCCCCCCCCCCCCCCCCCCCCCCCCCCCCCCCCCCCCCCCCCCCCCCCCCCCCCCCCCCCCCCCCCCCCCCCCCCCCCCCCCCCCCCCCCCCCCCCCCCCCCCCCCCCCCCCCCCCCCCCCCCCCCCCCCCCCCCCCCCCCCCCCCCCCCCCCCCCCCCCCCCCCCCCCCCCCCCCCCCCCCCCCCCCCCCCCCCCCCCCCCCCCCCCCCCCCCCCCCCCCCCCCCCCCCCCCCCCCCCCCCCCCCCCCCCCCCCCCCCCCCCCCCCCCCCCCCCCCCCCCCCCCCCCCCCCCCCCCCCCCCCCCCCCCCCCCCCCCCCCCCCCCCCCCATTGAACAGTTTAGTCAGGTAAGCAATTTATTTATTTCACAAGCATTAACTTCTGCATTGTTTCTCACTCAAATCAGTGTAAATTTTAAAATTTACATAGACCTACAGAAAAATACCCTCGAATCCCCGCTCTCGAAAAATATTTAAAAAATAGCTTGAAGTGTCAGTAAAAACATATCAAATATTTGAGGACCACCACTGCCCCAGTTTAAAAATATTTAATTTATTTTGAGTCTCTGTGAGAATGTATTATTTTTCTATACATACATTAAACGTGATATGGCATAAAATAATTAATAATTATTTAATAATAATGCTACGAATAATGTTAATACTAATATTTTAATTTTTAGGAAATTTCGTCCTTTATTGAAAATGTTAACGAGAAGGCAACTTTTCGATATTTTACGACAGAAATCCAGAGAAAACTACAATATTCAAACAAAGCATCTACTCAATTATTTAGTCCAATACCTTTGAAATAGAGGGTAATATTGACGACCAACGACGTCTTCAGAAGGTGTGTAGTCGTTTTTGCAGTAAAGTTTTTGAAAAATTTGAAAATTGCGCGATTACTGTGGATCGATTTTTAAAAAGGAATGACAGTTGGTTAAATGGAGCATTTGTTTTTGAAAAATCAGATTTGGTTCAGAGAAAGGAGCCCTCTGCAGAGCCACAACCAAGTACATCAACTGGTCGTCCAAAGAAATCATTTTTAGAAATAGGAGAAAGAGCGAAAAGGAAGAGAGTGGAAAATATAGCAGCAGTATATGAAGCTGAGGAACTTACATTTGCTGCCAAAAAAAGTCTTAAAGAAAAGGGTCAACAGGCAGCTTCTAAACTGATTTCAGAAGTTGTGTTCACAACTCCTACTCGTGCTGGAAAGATAAGATCTTCATGGCTCAAGACTAGAGAACGGAAAAATGTTATACCATACAATGAAGATGAAGCAGTTTCACTTATTGTCGAAGGAAAATTGTCAAAGCACCAGTATTTACTATTAAGAAAAGAGGGGAAAAAACATAACGCTGATATTTATCCCGCCTACCATAGAGTTCTGGAAGCTAAGAGAAGATGCTACCCCCCGAAAGAAGCGTTCACTATTACGGAAACCTTGGCAGAAGTTCGGCTTCAAGATCTTTTAGATCACACTACAAATCGTATACTTCAATTACAGGGACCAGTTATTTTAAGTTTGACTGAAGAACAATCGAAGGATTTGGTATTATTAGTTAAATGGGGTTGCGATGGTAGTACTGGACATTCACGATATAAACAACGATATGAGGAGATGGAATTAAGTGATGGTGATTTATTTTTATCATCTTTGGTACCACTTCAACTTTATTCTCAGCAACCAGATCAAGAAAAACGAATTGTATGGCAAAATCCTAGGCCATCCTCTACAAGGTATTGTCGACCGATTCGCTTCCAGTTTCAAAAGGAAACCACACAACTTTCTTTGGCAGAAATGCAACACATTGAAGCTCAAATAGCAGAACTTCAGCCAACTAATTGTACAGTTCAGAACCAAGACATCAGAATTAGATATATTTGCATAATGTCAATGATAAACAGAAAGGTTTGTAACGCCCTTACTGACACATCTTCTGCTCAGATCTGCTATTTATGTAAAGCAAAACCTGTTGAAATGAATAACATTGATGCAGTTTACAAAAGCAGGCAGACGAACAATCTTTTCAATTTGGTTTATCAACTTTACATGCATGGATTCGATGTTTTGAATGTCTTTTACATGTATCATACAGATTGGAGATAAAAAAGTGGCAGATACGAGGAGAAAATAAATCCATTGTTGAAGTGCGAAAAAAAAAATTTCAAGAAGATTTCAGGAAAAAAATGGGGTTATTAGTAGACATTCCGAAACCTGGTGGAAGTGGAAGTACAAATGACGGAAATACAGCTAGACGTTTTTTTAAAGATCCAGCTCAATCGGCTTCCATAACTGGTATTCATGAAGAGATAATTAGAAGGTTCGGCGTTATACTATCTGCATTATCTTGTGGATACGAGATTAACTGTGAGGTTTTCGACAAATATGCAGTGCAAACGGCCAGACTATTCGTGGAAAAGTATCCATGGTATTACATGCCTGCGTCAGTTCATAAAATTCTCCTTCACGGATCTGCAATAATAAGAACTGCACTATTACCCATTGGGCAACTGTCTGAGGAAGCTCAGGAATCTCGTAATAAAGATTTAAAAAGGTTTAGAGAGTTTCATACCAGAAAGTTTTCGAGGGTGACTACAAATGAAGATTTATTGAATAGGTTAATACTTTCGTCGGATTCATTAATATCATCTTCAAGAAAATTGCCGAACAAGAAACTCTCATCTTTTAGTTCAGAGGTTATAAGCCTGTTAAAGGAACCAGATCTTAAGCCAGAAACTGAACCGCTTTGTGCAGCGGTTATGGAAGAAGGTTCGGCAGATGAAAGCGATACAACCACAAAAAATGTATCATCAACAGATGACGACAGTGAAAGTGACTGAAATTACTTAACTGACCTATTTTAGTTATTCTACGTTTGAATTGAGTGATAAGTTGACCTGTTTGAAATAAATGTTTGTAAAAAAGTGTAATTTCCTTCAAAACTACCCTTAAGCTCCTAAATATTATCAATTCATTTTCGTTATTTTTATTTCATAATCATTCCGTTTAATATACAGAGCAACAAAACAAGGTCGTAGTCAAAAAACCCTACAGACATACGGAACCTAGTGCTCCCGACATGCCACCCCTTTTAGAAACCATATCTGTAAGCCAAGATTTTTTTTTCATATTTTTCCCATGATTCCTTAGTGCTTTAAAGACATTTCAAGGAAAAAAAATATTAGTTCCGTTCTCAACTAAATTTAGACCACTGTGGGTTGAGACAAATGCTGTTGTCAATACGATTCTGCCAGAAATGTTCTTAGAAAATTTAGGTAATTATCGGCAGTCAAATTTTCTTCGTAAAGTTGGCCAATGATTGTGTCGCCCAATAAACCGACCCGTACGTTTAGCCCAAAGCGCACTTGTGTTAGCCGTTGTTGATATTGACGGGAATTTTAATAGACCAAATATATTCGTTGTGTTGTTTAAACATCCCTGATTTGATGAACTTGCACTCATCAGTTCATGTCACATTATTAATGAAATTTGGATTTTTCTACATTGATTTATCACAAATCTAAAGAAAGCTACCCGTCGAATATTATCTCCAGGATTAAGAACTTGGGTAATGTAGATTTTTTATAGCTGGTATCATGTTTTTGAGTATCCTCCACACCTGTTGACATGATATGTTCAGTTCCACCGCAACTTTCCTTGTAGAAATAGAAGGATTATCTTGTACCTAATGGATAATTGAAAGTAAAATGTTTACAGTTTATTAGGTATAAAAGTCATGTTGACCTTACCGCTTATAAAATTTCCTCTCCATGTTGAACGGGTCCTATCCCCATATTTCTGTGTAGACTTACCATATTGATAAGAGATAGAAAATATCTCAGAATTGGTTGTTGTCTTTCTGGATAACATTAGAAATATGTTTGTGTAGTAACTTCCGCATTTTGTTGCGAAGTATAATAAATTTCAAGAATATCCCGGTGTTCTTCACTTGAAAATCTCGATTTTTTGATCATATTAGCAGAAGTCTAAACGCCGCGACTCAAAATTAAGCGAACTGTTAACATTTTAATTAAAACAAAAACGACTATTTTATTTTTAATCAAAACATAAAACTAAACCATCATCAACATCATCGAAAAAGGTGTCTTAAGAATGAAAATTTAAAAACGGAAATTACGATTGTTCTTTTTTTTTAATATCTTTAAAACAAAAATTATAGGTCAAATTTCTTTTCAAATTATTGATAAGCACAAGAAAGTGCAACTTTACTGTAATTTAACCTCTCAAAATAAGCGGGATCTTCATGCTGCCCTCTAAAAATGGACACCCTGTGTATTTCTTAAGTTAAGACGCAAATTTTTGTTTAACTACATCTTTACCATGATAATTTTTTTATAATGTAGACATGACTATAATTTGTAGTTTACATTCGCATTTCCTTTCACCACATCATACTAACCAACATTGCTCATGAAAAATTAGATTACTCGTAGTTATTAATCTACTTACATATATGTTCATAATCTGTGCGTAGCGTTGCAAGCAATTAATTATTATTATAAATATGATCTAGGATATTGCCATTTAAAATTATACAGTAAACGTCAAACTAATTTTGATTTTTTTCATTTTGAGGTCATTTACTTTCCCTTATATCGCTTGACATATTCGAGTTTTCCAAAAAATAAAAAGAAAAATTACATATTTTATTCTGTACCCGTTTTCCACATCCTATATGCATTTTCTTTTTTAAAAACTGAGTGTTTAATTCCCGAGGATTTGCATATATAACTTATAGTTCCAGAATGCCTTAGTATGCGCTCCTGCAAGTAATAAATAATGTAATTATGTGAATCTAGATAAATATTTATCAGTCTTACAGCAAAATCAATTAAAGATGTATATAAATTACCATAATATTACAGTTTCGGGACCTCACATGCAGAGATTTTACTGCAGTAATAAAATTTATGCAGTGAATGCTTTGACGTCTAAATATATAATACCAGATATTATATTTAATACCGACATATTAATTACACAAAAAATTCTGTGTCTGATATGACAGTTTAAATTAAATGTTCACATAAAATTAATTTTTATGCGTAATTCTTTCAGGATTAAATAACGCTGATTTAAATTGCAAATTATAGGGCAGTGTCATAGCAATGTTTTATAATAGTAGATTATGTTGTTCAAATAGTTTTTAAAGATGTTACTCAAAAGTAATTTCATTCGACGAATGTAATTGCATCTCCTTGGATCTTTGACAACTTGACTTCCTTGTAAATTAGAGTTCAATGAACATTTTTAAAACATGTGAGGAGAAATATTAAAATTGACCATACTGACAATATAAAATGAGGCAATCATAGTCAGGGAGAGGAAACTGGATTGGAGTCCAGGACAGGTAATTACTATTACCTCATTTTTGACAGAAGGACACACGCAGATAAATAAAAACAAAAGTATAAAATGAATAATGAAATCTATACAGCCTTAATATAATGTATTAATCAGAAATCGTGACTGTTAAATTTGAGCGATTTGGTCTGTACTTGCAAGGAACGTCCTGTATCTACCGAAGTTAAGGGGCCTAGTCGGGAAAAAGCTTCGGATAGCTGTGTCACTCTCTAGAAAGTTTTTATACATGCGCCGCTGAATAATTTTGCTCTTGACTATACCTTCACTGGACGTTTTATTCACCGACTTCATTGAGGTGCGATTCCCGACAGAGGTAACACTTCCTGGCTCCATTTGTAGTGACAAAGATACTTATTTAGAAAATTCTTTTTAACCAAATAGTACGGAATAAAAGTTTGAAACTTGCTGAGCAGAATTATGAAGAATCATTCTAGACGACATGTATGAATTTTACCTCGAATTTTACCGATTGATATCATAATTCAGGAACTAATCACGTTCAAATTTCACTTATATTTACAGTATAAATTTTCCCTACGTAAAGTGAAAATTAATTAAAATAGATATACATGTACCCTCTAGTACACTTCCAACTACTGATCCTCCAAATTTGGTGTAATTTGACCAAACCGTATGGAAGAAATAAATTTTGAAAAATTACCTTACAAACACTGGTTCGATTAGCCCTCTTAATGGTGCAAATTATAAATAGTTCACATAGATAGGCAGTATTGACGCGAATAATCGAGGTACGATATAATAGTCGATTATATAAATATATCAAGATAATCGATTATGATTTCTAAAAATTAGTAGTTAAGAAAATTATTTATATACGATTATTGTACGATGAACGCGGTGGCGCGTCGTCCAATTCCATTCTTCTCTCCGTTTCGAAGATGGAACCCTCGATTGATGAACACGATAAAGTGCACTAAATAACTAAAGCTGGCAAGTCCTGCGGCGATACATAGGCGTAAGCATCATAATAAGCATAATAAAAGAAATAACCTAATAGCAAAAGCAATAAACTGTTTCAATTTATAACAAGTGAGGTACATTCACCGCTGCGGTGAAGATGCCATATAGATTTTCAAAAGACGGACAAAGTACATCGGATCGGTTCCAGAATGATTCCAATCGATTCCTTGGGTCCGATTACCTAGAAAACGATTCCGCTATAACGCCTTCGGGAATGATCGGAGCGGTTCGTGAATAGTCGGAATCGGTTCCTTGTGATCCATTTTATTGAGTCTTACGCTAATATGCCTATATTTGTACCAATTCGGTCAATATTTTGGGTATTTATTGCATTTCCAAAAAAAAAAAACAAAATCCTTAATTATTTTTTGCCCCACTTCCTGTTTTCGGAACCGGCTTAAAATCAACAGGCATATGTATACCGTAAAGGTCTACCCCTGTTGCAAATTTCAAGTCGATCGTTCAATATTTTGAATAGATATCGCATTTAAAAAAAAAAAGAAATAAAAATGGCTTTTAGGCCGTTTTGCCCCACTTCGTGTTTTCGAAACTGGCTCCAAAACAATAGGCATATGTAGCCCTTAGAGGTCTACACCTGTTCAAAATTTTAAGTCGATTGGTTAATATTTAGGACAGTTATCGCATTTCAAAGGAAGGTAAAAAAATTGGTTGTTAGGCCGTTTTTGCCCCACTTGCCGTTTTCGGAACCGGCTCAAAATCAATAGGCATATGTAGACCATGGAGGTCTACCTCTAGTAAAAATTTGAAATCGATCGGTCAATATTTGGGACAGTTATCGCATTTCAAAGAAAAGTTTCCGGACTACCGGAGTTCCGGACTACCGAACTTCCGGAGTTCCGGAGTTCCGGACAGACGGAAAGTTTCTGGAAACCTCGAGATTCGGATGGATCCCAAATTTGAGGCCGATCCGATCAGCCGTTCTCGAGATACGGGGGCCCAAAGTCGCCGAGCATAAATGTGTATATAGATTTTTTTAAGAAAATCTATATAACAAGGTATGCCCTACTTACCCTCTTAACTAGCTTGATGAACTAGCTTGGTTATGACATACTGGAAAAGATCAGTAAAAACTTTGCAGCATCAGGTATGTTTCTATGATGTCTCCGTGAATGATGTTCGCTGTGGTGAAAAAATATTATATTTTGAGGATGGCCGTTTGACATTTCGTCACCTCAATATTACAAGATTATATGTAACATATTTGAGAATTTTTAATTAGTAATAATGCAAAGTTGTATGTGGCTTGGCAAATCTTTTGTGACTTTTTAATAGATGGCAGCACCTCTATACCGAATTTTATACTTTATAAAACAAAGGTGCATGTAAAAATATTACACTAGTTGAATAACATGGTTGCATGTTTTAACAAACAACTCTGTTTACTAACATCAAGATATTTTTAAAGATAGTTGTATGTTAACACTTACAACACTGAAATATTACAACAGCCACCAGTATGATATTGCATAGTCGTATGTTGTGGCATACAGCTTTGTTATTCTGAATGAAAATAGCCACAATAATATACCTAACGTTATAATAACCCAGAGTTGCTGCTATATTTATGCCTGCTAAATTAAAGTTTTTAAAATTGAATCTATAAAAATGGATAGCAATAACACTTTTAGTGAAGACAGTGATGACCGTTAATGATAGAAATTATATTTCTACCGAATTAAGTAGAGATAGTGACAGGGTTGTCCTTTTAAATTTTTGAGGTTACGTATAAGATTATTGTTATTTTTTAAAGTGACAGTTTACCGCTTATAAATATAATCCTAAAAGTACGTACTAAAGAAGAAAACCTACGTGAATCAAGTAAAACAGTGAAACGTATGTACATTTTTTTAATTTAAATGTAAATGTTAACTTTTCTGTTTTCTTAGTGCTGAATTGCCGATGAGTTCTAAATTTCAATTAAGATCTCCCATTCTAATAGTAGTAGCAGAAATTGAAGCAAATAATAATGGAATCTAACTGAAATTAATGAGAATAACGGGAATGATAACAGTAAATAAATTAGCAAAAAAATGTAATGTATTTTTAAATTAATTTTTCTTGCAGATAACAAAGAAAGGAAGAAATCACGTAAGCGACAAAGAAATGTACAAGAATAGGAGTGCAATAAAAGAAAATGGTTACATGACCAAGGCTTGGAGTACATATCATCAAGAAAGAAGACTGTGCCTGCAAAAGTAATTAAAAACGTGAAAGGTTGTATAAATAGCTGCATGTGGAAATGTTCGCAAAATGTTACTGAAGAAGAGAGGGGAGAAATATTTGATGAGTATTATAAGCTTTCATCATCAGAAAAATGTTTGTTTTTTTTACTTTCTACCACTCAAAAGTTTCTTCCAAATCGTCGGCGAAAAGGAAAAACTCAAGAAAATTCAAAAAGACAAGCAACTTTTTATTATTTTTTTCAATGTCAAGAATAATAAAATACAGGTGTGCAAGAATTTTTATTGTGGCACACTTTCAATAAGCGAGAAACCCATTTACACTGTTTACAGCACCAAAAATGTTTCAGCAAACACACCCAGTAGTAGTAAACAAGGAAAACATAAAAAGAAGTTTATACAAGACGATGAAATAGACTTAATTAAAGAACATATTAACCTTTTCCCACGTGTCGCTTCACATTACTGTCGTGCAAACTCAGCTTGAGAATACTTAGAGTCTTCACTAACTTTCGTAAAATGTATGAATTATATAAAGAGTGGGTGCAAGAAAATAAGAAAGAACCTTTAAAGGAATCGGCATACAGGAACACGCACGCAAAAGAAAATAGGTGCGATTTGTGTGAAGAAATTCGTTTATTAGAGAAAGAAAACAAATCGACAGAGGAACGTAAAATTGTTTATCAAGAACATATGAAACAGAAAATAACTATAAGAGAAGAGTGCGAACATGAGAGAAAATCAAAAACCCCAGTTCTCTGTTTCGATCTTGAGAATGTTTTCAGCTGCCCTAAGGCTGAGATAAGCTCATTTTTTTACAAAAGTAAGTTTTCTGTTTATAATGTGACGGCACATCATTCTTCAACAAAAAAGGTTTATTGTGCCCTTTGGCCAGAAACTATGACCGGAAGAAGTGGAAATGATATAGCCAGCGCAGTAATAAAGATTTTGGATGAAGTTATAGCAGACATTCCTGATATCACCGAAATAATTCAGTGGAGTAATAGCTGCATTCCACAAAACAGGAATTCAATTATCTCATTTGCAATGGCCCGTTTTGTTAAACAGCATAATATGAAAAGTATCGTAATGAAATATTCGACAACAGTCCATTCTTGCGTGCAAGAAATAGACGCAGTGCATAGCTCCATAGAATGGATTTGACAAGAGCGGAATACTTTTCTCCAGTCTCATTAATTCGTTTGCTGCTACAAGCCAATAAAAAGACTCCATATAAGATTATCCAAATGAGTTTCCAGGAATGCTCATCAATGATGATTTATGCAGTAGTATTTCAAAGTTACCAAACTAAGTTTTTAAATTCGCTCTCTTATATCGTAAAGTACAAAGTCAGACAGTCAGACCGAATTCATTACCAACAACATAAACACGCCATGGCTAAAAGACCGTGGAACCGAAAATTTGGCAATAAATTTGCCTGAACCAAAGCAAGCTACTAAAATTAATACATTGCCCAATCAAAAAGTTGATGCAATACGTTCAATGTATCGTTGGAAGCCCACTGTTGACAAGCAATACGATGACGCCATTATTCCAAAAAAAAAAATGGGGAAACTCGTAAGAAGACTGGTAAAAAAGCCAATGAGACTTTTCTTTGATTAATACTATATACTTTATTTCAATGTTTTTTTGTATCCTAGAATAAATAAATAATTTCCCATAATACTTTTTTTTAAATACACAATAGAAAAACAAAGGTATGTGACAAAACAAATCTCACTTGTGGGAGATCAAATTCGTATGTATTTTTTTTTTTAATCAAAATATCTGCTTTGAAATTGAGTATAAAAAATATGACCATTACATAGTCGAGTAATATGGCGCTTTGAGTGAATTGAGAAGAATAAAAAAAAAAAAATTAAACCGCTTCTGTATTTGTAACACCCCTAAACTTTAAAGTCAATTTTCTCAGAACTGCATTTAGTGCCCATAAAATCTTGTAGTATTGAGATGACGTTCTGTTGATGTAATAAGGGCAAACTTAAAATGGTTTTTGAACGCATTTAACGGATCTGGAGATGCATCATCAGTATCATCACAAATTTGACTTAATCTGGTAAAACCGGTGCTTTAACATACGTGCAAACTTTTCTCTAACGGGCTCATTTTTTTGCGTCACCTATAGAGTGTAGCAGTCGATTTACTTCGTCCACTACTTGTAATGATTGTGAATAGTTTTTAAAGCTCTCTTCGAATTTTGTTTGTCTTTCCTTAATAGCTGCATCCTCATCAGGATTGAATTGTAGTATTACAGCTTTCATTTGTTGTAAATATTCAGCAAATGCTATCTTTAGAAAGAAACATAATTCACTATTCTATATGCAAAAAACCCTTTAGGTAAACCTGGGTTGACCTAACAGCAACCGAAGTGAAGACGATTAAAACCAAAAAGGGCTTACTTAGTCCTGTACAAGATGCAGTGAGCTGGTCAACAACATAAACGACTTAAAGGAATTATCGTAAGTTTAACCAATGAAGTAAATTTATTAAAATCGCAAAAATCGATGAATTTAGATGACTTATCTTTCGAAAAAATCTTACATAAGCTTGAGGACCGCTAAAACAGAAAACGAATTATAGTTATCTTCAATGTGGAAGAACGCAGGTCAGATAACAAAACCGAACGTATGAATAGGGACAAGATGGCAGTTACACAAATTCTTGATGCGCTCACTGTAAATATTCCAGATATTAACATGGTGCCCATACGTTTGGAAAAATATGACGAAAGTAGCACCAAATCAAGACCAATTAAAATTACATTAACTGACTCTAACATAGCCCACGATATAATTCACAAAACAAAAAACTTGCAGGCTGTACAAAATTTAAAATATATTAGAATTTCCTTAGATCGTACCAACAAACAAATTGAATTATACAAATCAGCGAAAGTTGAACTAGAGGCTCGAGCGGCAGCAGATGAATCGAATTTAAAAATTAGGTATGTAAATGGAATTCCTCAAATTAAAGCAGATTTGAACTAAGTCCTCCCAACAGAGCATTCAAAATATATTTTCAAAATGTAAGAGGTCTGAATACGAAAATTAAGCAAATTCTTATGTCAACTAGTGATCTGGAAATGGACTTATTATGTCTGGCAGAGACATGGCTATCGAATGAAATTTGAAACACAGAAATATTCAGTGATTCATATAATGTATACAGGTGTAACCGAGATTTTGATATGACGAATAAAAGTCGCGGTGGTGGAGTTTTATTAGCGGCCAAATGTTACATCAAAACTCAGCAATTAGAATTTGCAATTTTTCATACTCAAGTACGTTCTATCGATGTAGTTGGCGCATAGTGTTACGTAAGCCAAAACTCTTTACTTATATTTGTTATATACATCCCTCCAGATACTAATTTAAACAATTTAGAATTATTTTTTTTGTTAGAAGAATTCAATACTTATAATACTGAAATAATTATATTAGGTGACTTCAATATTACAAACTTTAATAACAATACTATGAATGGTCAGGAAAATCAAATAATTCACAATACAATACAATAATATAAGAAATACATATGGTAGAACTTAATATCTCATTCTCTCTAAAATGTCACGTTATCAGAGACATGTCCTATTGTAAAAGAAGATTTATATCATTCACCTCTTATTGTTAATATTGATATTGAATGTGAAAAATCTATAAATTTTAAGACACATCCAAGCAATAGAGTGTATGATTTTAGGAAAGCTAATTTTCCTGAACTGTATTCAACAATTTTAAACACAGATTGGTCGTTCCTAGGTTTATACTCTAATATCGATGATGCATGCGAACAACTTTATCAAAAACTGTATGAGCTTTTTGACCTATATGTACCAGTTTATAGAAATAATTTGAGTAAATCTAAATATCCCGCATGGTACACTTTCAAAATTATCAATGATATTAAACTAAAATATAAGTTTCATAGTAACTAAAAAATGTATAAATCACCTACTGATTTAGAAAAATATGATAACCTAAGGAATTCTATTAAATCTCGAATAAATATGTCGTATAAAAATTACATTTCGACCATAGAACAAAGCATAACTAATGGCTAAACATTTTTGGTAAAGTAAAAAGAAATCTACAAGAATTCCTAACAAATTAAAAGGGAATAACAATGAAGTTCTAGAAACACCTCAAGATATTGTTAATGGTTTCAGTAATTATTTCAGTAGTGTATATCTGCCCAAATCTCAAATTATCTCTAATAACAGTTTTAATAACTTTCCAAGTATTGGTGTAAAACATATTAATGAAAACGATATTATTCAGGCAAGTAAAAACTTAAGAACAAATTGACTGCTGGTGATGACCAAATACCAAGTTTCTTAGTGAAGGACTGTGCGTATGCCTTAGCTAGACCTCTTTCTATAATATTTAATCTCTCCCTCGAAACTTGTTCATTTCCCAGCAGATGGAAGATAGCAAGATTATGCCTCATTTTGAAAACTGGTGACCCCTCTATTTTAAGCAACTATAGACCTATTGCCATCATCTCGAATGTATCAAAGGTCTTCGAAATTTCCATCTACTCTTAATTATACCCTCATGTTAAAAATATTATACAGGCCAGGTTGTAGTTGTATATACAGATTTTTCGAGGGCTTTTGATAAATTACATCACTCGATAATTATTGAGAAACTGAAAAGTACTGGATTTTTAGATTCTCTTATGTTCTTGTTAATTTCCTATTTTGATGCTAGAGTTCAGTATATAATGTACAATGGCTACAAGTCTAATTGCACAATCGCTACATCTGGGGTACCCCAGGGCTCAAATTTGGGTCCTTTGCTCCTTTTATTATTTATTAGCGATTTATGTAATAACATGTTTTGTGAAAAGTTGTTGTATGCTGACGACTTAAAATTGTTCTCCAAAATAAACTCTAATAGAGATTGTACTTTTCTCCAGGAGCAAGTCCATCACTTAGAAAATTGGTGCGTAAAAACAAACTATCTTAATGTAAAGAAATACAAAGCAATGTCCTTTAATAGAGAAGCACGTCCAATAATGTTTGACTACCAACCAAATAATGTTATATTAATACGTTGATTTTTCCTATCACTAAATTAATTTTCATTAATTTTCCACATTGTTTTGTACGCAAGTTAGTGGACCGCATGCCAAACAGCGCTCCCCGAAAGTAACTGTGCGTGGTCTTGTCGTTAACTTACTGAAGAACAAGAGCAAAGTTACATTTAATATTACATACATCTCTCCTGGCTTCCAGCCTCAATACTGGTTGCATATACATATTACAGGTATATAAATAAAAGCACACATATTAATGATAAATTATTTAATTTAATTACATAAAGACTCTTTAAAAAACAGGATTTTTTTATGTAACTGCAGACTCTGAAAATGGCAAATATTTCCGATGCATGATCAATTTGATAACTCAAGAAGACACAAAATTGTCTTTATAGAATATAATCTCCAAACTTAGTTTTTATACATTTTTACTTTCTCATATATCTATACTGATAGAGAAAGTATTGACGTCGTGCAAAAAATCAATTTCTAGATTATGATGAGGATAGACGATTGGAGACATGAAAATAGAAAATTTATCCGAATCAACATGCTGTCTGTTTTTCTTGTTTGTCTCGTTTTATCGTTTATCTTATTTATCTTAATTTCCTACTTATTTCATTTATCTCATGTATCTCATTTATCTCGTTTGTCTCAAGTATCTCGTTTATCGCTTTCACCTATTTATCCTGTTTGTCTTATTTATTTCCTTTATCTTTTTTATCTTATTTGACTCATTTATTTCATTTGTCTTATTTGTCTCCTTTATTTCATTCGTCTTATTTGCCTCATTTATTTCATTTGTCTTATTTGTCTCATTTGTCTCGTCTTATTTGTCTCATTGGTTTCATTTGCCTCATTTCTCATTTCATTTCCCCATTTATATCTTTTGTCTTTTTGGTCTTGTTTATCTGATTTATCGTGTTTATCTTCTTCATTTTGTTCATCTTATTTATCTTATTTACTTTATTTATCTTAATTTCCTACTTATCCCATTTATCTCATTTATCCCATTTATCTCGTTTGTCTTATGTATCTCGTTTATCTTTTTCACCTCTTTATCTTGTTTATCTTATTTATTTCCTTTATCTTGTTTATCTCATATGTTTCATTTATTTCATTTATCTTATTTACCTCATTTGTCTCGTCTTATTTGTCTCATTGGTTTCATTTGTCTCATTTCTCATTTCATTTTCCCCATTTACCCCATTTTCCTTTTTGGTCTTGTTTATCTGATTTATCGTGTTTTTATCTTGTTTATTTTGTTTACCTTTATTTATCTTATTTACATTATTTATCTTTTTTATTTATTTACCTTATTTGTGATATTTGTTTACTTTATTTCATTTATTTTGTTCATTTTATTTATTTTATATAAATAACAAAATTAAAATGATGTTTTTAATTAAAATAATTTATTTCTCTCAGGCCAAATTGAATATGAGTATGAGAATGTACTATCAACGTGCATTTAGCCGAAACCATTTTTTTTTCTATACATTTTAATGTTTTTTTGAGAAAAATACACTCACACACATAATCAGAAATATCAAGTCAGCCTACTTTATGGTCAACAATTGGTCATGTCATGTCATACAAAAATGTCTAGTATTATGATTTTTAACCCTCGACGTTTACAAGCAGTAGCTCGTTAATAGGAAAATGGACATGTGTTTAACCAGTAATTATTTATCAGCTCGATGGTAACAAAGACAGTGGTATGTCCTTCCACCTAGACCGCCCGGGTTCAGAATTGAACCGGAACAATCGATAAGGTATTGTAGATGAGCGGACCTACTCGCCTTACCATCCGTTGAAGGGATGTAAAACTGTGGATTCCGTGTATCTACGATGTGATCACGTTAAAGATTCCAACGCCACAACAAAGTGGGGATCTGCGATATTTCTGGTTTGGGGGTGTCAGTTATTACACAAGCAAATTTTACATTTCTCTATGAATTTTATAAATTATCTTTGGGTGCCATAACTAATATGTGACTACATAAAGCCATCGAGGTCAACAAATTTCCTCCACATACATCGTTTGAGACAAATAGCGGTGGGGGCAAAATATATTTTGGCTAATCACATTTACGAGGCAAAGCGAACCGAGCCGCAAGCAAAAATATTTTTTTCAAAAGGAGACATGACCTGTTTAACTATATGAGCGTGGAAGGAGATTTAATAAGAGCTGTCTAAAGTAGTCTTTATATCTAAAAATTTACCAAAATCTACGAGTTTCCAAATTATGCAAGTTATTATCCAAATTAGGAAAATCGATATTTCGCGATTATTCACTCTGACTTGGTCCTAGGCATTCATTGTGACCTGGTCCTTGGTCCTTGTGTATAGTATTATTTCGTGCTTTCAAAATTTGATGAGAAGAAATAAATGTCACCTCTTGTTCCTACTTGTTGTCAAAACAAACGTGCTCCTTGTGTATTGAGTACAAAAATTGTTAGCGTGGTTCGTTTTCAAACGAATGCTGAAGATAATAACATAGTTGGCAGTGTTATTTAGACATTATTTTTAATTTGTGTGTTTTTGATTTTAAAAATATTTTATATAAATCCTACTCTTTATAGTTTGATAGAGATCTTTGTAAAAACGATTCTACCCACTGAAATACAAAATCTCTTTTCGCTCCGCCGCCGTTGGTTGACCCGCTTCTGTATTACAACACTCGATGTTCCAAAGTTTTATTAACTGTTTATCGCCATTTGAAGTGTTTATTGCTTTATTCTCTCTCACGACCTAATGCACTTTTCATGACCGTCCTTAAAGAATGTATTTACTTTGTCGAAAGCATACCTTTTATTAAGAAGAAAACGGCTAAAAATTTTATTTGGATATACTTTCTTTAAAATGCAGTCAAAAGTATTTGACAATATCAAATCTTAATATTGTAGGGTGATTAAGATAACGAAAATGATGTTGAAATAATTATTGTAACCTACATACTGAGCAGTCAATTAAAATTATAACTACTTTGTGTTAATTAAAGTGCATTTTTAAACTAAAGTAATTTATTTTAAATAATAAAATTACAGAAAGTTTTGATTTTATAATATAAATCAGAATAAAAACAAATTTAATTAGATAAAGATATTTAGGATGTTCTATTTAATTTAATAATCATCCTTTATGCCTGTATCTAAAAAAATTGCTATTCAATTGTTTTTTTTTGTTATTGTCAAATAACTTTGAAAAATCCACTACAGCTTTGAAATACACCATAAAAATAAAAATAAATTAGACAACCCCCAAATCCAAATCTAGAGCAAAGGCTTACACTGTTGAAAAAACTCGGACATACAACCTCTCCCTTCGACTTTGTCAGAGTCAAAACCGGCACCTGTCCTGTACCCGGGAGTTGACAGACAATAAAATCAGCAACGTTTGCCACTTATCGCTCTAGCCTATTGCGTTACCGAGCTCGGTAGGTTAGTTTCATATAAAAGATTTTTTTTCTATTTTCTTAAAACTGAAAACCAACATGTATATCAAACAAAATGGTAATACTGTACAGACCACTACTCCAGATAATTTAAAAAAAAATAACAATACAATTACTTGAGTAATCATTAGTAACAAACTGAGTAATGAACTAGATACAAAATATCACAAACATAAAAATAAGTTCATCAAATGGTTACTGAAATAAAAATTCAATCATCTTTTACTCGTGAGAAGTAAAATGACTTAACGAACTTTGGAAAATCTCCTCCTTTCATAATCTCTCATAGAATTGTATGACACATCTTTTTGGTAAATTGGTAAATTCTTTAAACTTAAAATAATCAAAACTTCGGCGAACATCGAGTCTATCAGAGGCCAGTTTCTTAGTAGATACTCGCGCAAATATTTTTTGACGATAACCTTGGATAGAAGGAACTAAGGAGAACTATCCCTCTTTACCCCTATCGTGCAGCTGTGGGTCTGGACCAACCTCATGAGGCTTGCTGGGCAAATGAGGACAGTGTGGTCACTTTGACAGACCTCCCACGGTCCTGGCTTGTTGGATCATGCCAACTGCGCCTTTCTCCTCTTTCCTCATGTTTGTTGCTCGTCGGCTATTGGCTCCCGGGAATGTTGTCGTGTCGATGGCCGCCCTTGCCCAGGGTTTTAATTGGGTTGAAATGTTGACTGCCGATTACAAAACGTAACTACAATCGTGCAACGGCCGTCGGAGTAGAGCTATATAGCTCAGAACGCGCAGAGTCCTGTGTCTTCTTGCAGCGCTTTGGGCCCGAACAGGGCTAAGTAGCAAGGCTCCGAGCCGGCGATTTGGCCGGTTCGTGCCACATGGAAAGGAGAGCGTGGGAGAATGACTATCTGTTTCTTATGGGGGGGGGGGGGTGGATCTTCTTGTCGATCTGAAATGAAATTTTTGATTAATTTACTTATTTACTTGGTCTCTTGTTCCTAGGAGTGTCAGCGTGATCGTAACTGACCGCGTGTCTGACTAACGGATTCCCATGGTCCTCAGGTTGTACAAAGAGCTTCTTTGCTCGATCCGGAGACTGGCGTATATTCCAGGTCTCTGAAGATGTTAATGTTTCTCACAAATGTACATCAAAGGTCTTGATACATAAACAATCCACACCTGTTATAATTTATTGCTCCAAAATGTGGACTCGAATATATATATATATATATATATATATATATATATATATATATATATATATATATATATATATATAAGATTTGAAGGAAACAACTACTCAGCGGGCAAATACCCCGACCTGCATTGAATTACACCTTCAAATCATGATAGATCGATAGCCAATATCATTTGTCAATTCCTAACCAGACATAGATCGATTTCGAACTTATTTGTTCTCTTCAGTATGCCATAGGTTATGGAACAGACAAATGATAGTGGCCAGCCTGCTAGTTATATACCAACTAAGGTGAAGTGAATAGTGGTGAGAGGTATGAAACTTCTCATATGGTCTGATTGCTACTATCCGACCGACATCCTAGATGTCTCTGTGGCGGATAGCGACTTGCATCACAGCAAGTACCAAGAGCGGCGACCCCTAGCCCAGGTGAACTAAACTAATGTGATTAAATAAGATTTGAAGGAAACAACTACTCAGCGGGCAAATACCCCGACCTGCATTGAATTACACCTTCAAATCATGATAGATCGATAGCCAATATCATTTGTCAATTCCTAACCAGACATAGATCGATTTCGAACTTATTTGTTCTCTTCAGTATGCCATAGGTTATGGAACAGACAAATGATAGTGGCCAACCTGCTAGTTATATACCAACTAAGGTGAAGTGAATAGTGGTGAGAGGTATGAAACTTCTCATATGGTCTGATTGCTACTATCCGACCGACATCCTAGATGTCTCTGTGGCGGATAGCGACTTGCATCACAGCAAGTACCAAGAGCGGCGACCCCTAGCCCAGGTGGACTAAACTAACGTGATTAAATAAGATTTGAAGGAAACAACTACTCAGCGGGCAAATACCCCGACCTGCATTGAATTACACCTTCAAATCATGATAGATCGATAGCCAATATCATTTGTCAATTCCTAACCAGACATAGATCGATTTCGAACTTATTTGTTCTCTTCAGTATGCCATAGGTTATGGAACAGACAAATGATAGCAGGTTGGCCACTATCATTTGTCTGTTCCATAACCTATGGCATACTGAAGAGAACAAATAAGTTCGAAATCGATCTATGTCTGGTTAGGAATTGACAAATGATATTGGCTATCGATCTATCATGATTTGAAGGTGTAATTCAATGCAGGTCGGGGTATTTGCCCGCTGAGTAGTTGTTTCCTTCAAATCTTATTTAATCACATTAGTTTAGTCCACCTGGGCTAGGGGTCGCCGCTCTTGGTACTTGCTGTGATGCAAGTCGCTATCCGCCACAGAGACATCTAGGATGTCGGTCGGATAGTAGCAATCAGACCATATGAGAAGTTTCATACCTCTCACCACATATATATATATATATATATATATATATATATATATATATATATATATATATATATATATATATATATATATAAATATATACATATTATTAAATATAATTTGAAGGAAACAACTACTCAGCGGGCAAATACCCCGACCTGCATTGAATTACACCTTCAAATTATGATAGATGGAAAGCCAATATCATTTGTCAATTCCTAACCAGACATAGATCGATTTCGAACTTATTTGTTCTCTTCAGTATGCCATAGATTAGGGAACAGACAAATGATAGTGGCCAACCTGCTAGTTATATACTAACTAAGGTGAAGTGAATAATGGTGAGAGGTATGAAACTTCTCATATGGTCTGAATGCTACTATACGACCGACATCCTAGATGTCTCTGTGGCGGATAGCGACTTGCATCACAGCAAGTACCGAGAGCATCTAGGATGTCGGTCGTATAGTAGCATTCAGACCATATGAGAAGTTTCATACCTCTCACCACTATTCACTTCACCTTAGTTAGTATATAACTAACAGGTTGGCCACTATCATTTGTCTGTTCCATAACCTATGGCATACTGAAGAGAACAACTAAGTTCGAAATCGATCTATGTCTGGTTAGGAATTGACAAATGATATTGGTTTTCCATCTATCATGATTTGAAGGTGTAATTCAATGCAGGTCGGGGTATTTGCCCGCTGAGTAGTTGTTTCCTTCAAATCATATTTAATAACATTAGTTTAGTCCACCTGGGCTAGGGGTCGCCGCTCTCGGTACTTGCTGTGATGTAAGTCGCTATCCGCCACAGAGACATCTAGGATGTCGGTCGTATAGTAGCATTTAGACAATATGAGAAGTTTCATACCTCTCACCTTTTATATATATATATATATATATATATATATATATATATATATATATATATATATATATATATATATATATATATATATGTGAATAGTGGTGAGGTATGAAACTTCTCATATGGTCTGAATGCTACTATCCGACCGACATCCTCGATGTCTCTGTGGCGGATAGCGACTTGCATCACAGCAAGTACCGAGAGCGGCGACCCCTAGCCCAGGTGGACTAAACTAATGTGATTAAATATGATTTGAAGTAAACAACTACTCAGCGGGCAAATACCCCGACCTGCATTGAATTACACCTTCAAATCATGATAGATCGATAGCCAATGGCATACTGAAGAGAACAAATAAGTTCGAAATCGATCTATGTCTGGTTAGTAATTGACAAATGATATTGGCTATCGATCTATCATGATTTGAAGGTGTAATTCAATGCAGGTCGGGGTATTTGCCCGCTGAGTAGTTGTTTACTTCAAATCATATTTAATCACATTAGTTTAGTCCACCTGGGCTAGGGGTCGCCGCTCTCGGTACTTGCTGTGATGCAAGTCGCTATCCGCCACAGAGACATCGAGGATGTCGGTCGGATAGTAGCATTCAGACCATATGAGAAGTTTCATACCTCTCACCACTATTCACTTCACCATAGTTAGTATATAACTAGCAGGTTGGCCACTATCATTTGTCTGTTCCATAACCTATGGCATACTGAAGAGAACAAATAAGTTCGAAATCGATCTATGTCTGGTTAGTAATTGACAAATGATATTGGCTATCGATCTATCATGATTTGAAGGTGTAATTCAATGCAGGTCGGGGTATTTGCCCGCTGAGTAGTTGTTTACTTCAAATCATATTTAATCATATATATATATATATATATATATATATATATATATATATATATATATATATATATATATATATATATCGCTTCTTGCAGTATTGAACAATTTCACAAGAAGTACCACAAGGGCTAAATTTCAAATTTGGATACCCTGCATTTTCTCATTTATCAATAATTGTGAGTGGATTTGACTAATAAGGTTTAGGTTTTCTTCCAATTAATAGTGATTCTTCTTACATCATCTCATAAATAATATACATTTGAACGTGATTAGGGTAATAAAATTTTAATACAATATTTGTCGTGATGAATTAAAATGTTAAGTTTATTTATATCTGCATAACTATCTCATATACATACAGTGTGGTCTATATGTACGGAATAAATTCATTTTAAGCATAATTACGAACTTTTAGGAAAAATCCTGAAACAGGTCGATTTTTAATTTCAAATTGCCATTTTTTAGCATGAAAATAATACCCCTCGCGGACACCCCCTTCTGAATACGAACACCTGTGCGGCACCTCGCATGAAAGGGATTTTGGGTCTCTATCCTGCAGTATAAATTTTTTTAAATTTGAGGCGTTAATTACTGAGAAAATTATTTTTGAAAATGTAAAATTTTATAAATGTCCTGTAAACTCATTTGAGGTATTTTTTTGCTAAATTATTAGCTTAGAAGAAAAATTTAAACTGATCTGTTGTTGTTTCTAAAGTTTTTAATACAAAATTGTACCCACCAGAAAGTTTTTTTAAAGTAGACACTAAAAAATTAGTCAATAAACCTAAATAGAGAACACCATTAACTGTGCCCTAAAAACTCTCAAGTCGGCCATGGAATGGCCGACTGATTACGATTGACGACAATTACTATCTCTATTCTAAGTTACTCACGCGCATCAGTGTATTTAATAAGATTTCTTTATTTATCCAATTTTATTATGGCTTATTTGTCCGAAACTCAGAGAATAGATATTCTAATAATTATGATTGGATGTGGTAATAAAACAGGAACTCAAAAGGAGATTTTTGAAATGGCCAATAATAAATATTCTGATCAGCAATGATCACATTCTACAGTCAGGAAAATAAAAAAAAATTTCATGAAACTGAACGTAAGAAATATTCAAAAACCAGGTAGAACTTCTCGATTTGATGAGGAAAAATAATTAAATGCACCGATATAGATTGAAGAAAGTCCGCAATAACCAACTAGACAATGCCGACAATGATGTAATCATCGATTCTGCGAGATATAAAGAAAGGAGAATACTATCCTTATAAAGTTAACTTGGTTCAAGAGTTAAATGAGGATGATACTGATCGAAAGCAAGAATTCTGTGAATTAATGAATAGAATGCCAGCAGATTTGCAGTTTATAAACAAAATTGTTTTTTCTAATGAAGCCACATTTCAAATAAACGGAAGGATAAACCGCCAGACCTATCGATATTGGAGCATAGAAAATCCTCATTAGATGATGGAGGCTCACACAAAATTTCTTCAAAAGGTGAAAGTTTGAACTGATATTATTAATAAGCAAATTATTGGCCCTTATTTTTTTGAAGGCACAGTTTACGGTGATGTTTATCTAGATTTTTTTGACGAACTTTTTAGTGCCTACATTAAAAGCACCTTTTCCTGATGTTAACTATCCAAATGAAATAAACTGGTCTATTTCTTACTAACAAGATGGAACTCCACCGTGTTATTCACGTAGAGTGAGAAATTATTTAAATGAAGTTTTCCCTAACAGGTAGATTGGACAATGTGGAACTGTTGAATGGCCACCTCGATCTCCCAATTTGACCCCTCTTGATTACTTTTTAGGGGGCTATTTAAAATTAAAAGTGTATGTTAATCGACCAGACAATATTGCAGATTTAGAAAATAAGATTACCGAAGAAAGGATCTCCTGGCTTATTGTCAAAAGGCGCCTGACAGTCATTTTGAACATTTAACTAATTATACAACAAATTGGAAAACCATTCAAATAAATTGGAAATACATTCATAATATTCTGCGCTTTCAAACGAAGTGCTGCATAACCTCTTTCTTTCCTTATTTAAAATTTTCGTGGGGGTAGTCATCGGTGGTGATTGCGGGGGTATTATTTGCATGTTAAAGAATTGAAATTTCAAATTAAAATTCGGGATTTTTCCTAAAAGTTCATAATTACGCTTAAAATGAATTTATTCCGCACATATGGATCGCACCGTACAAAACACAGCTCCACGCCGCCGCTGTTAACCGACTTAAGATACTAATCATGAAGACTAGTGGATAAACGTGCCCGGCTAATCATCATTAATGTTTTGTATTTTATATTACTTTTCATTGTGCAATTGAAAACATATAATCCCATTTACCTGTCAGATGGGCACTTAATGAATACATTTTACGAGCACACTTCGGAGATTATTGCCTGAAAAGTCGTCCTATGTTTATAACTCTCCAGTTTTGTTTCCTGAAACTGTTGTTCACTTTTTATGTTCCTTGATTTATTTGGTAATCTTCGTTAATTCTGCTTTTAACACAAGTGTATCTGTATATTTTATAAGGTTGTCTACAAATAAATAATAAAAATCGTTCTTAGCTAGGTGCTCCTCGACAGTACTTTCTCATCATCATATCAATGACACAAAAGAAATATTTATCTTATTTGTGTATTTGCTTATTTTGTACATTTTATAGAAGTAAATATAGTAAATTTAAATTGTATTTGTAATTATTAATTTGAGACAAATGATATAAATGAGAGAAATGGGAAAATAAGAAAAATAAGATAAATGAGATAAACAAGATAAAGATAATAAATAAGATAAACAGGATAAACGGGATAAAAAGGTAATTAGGATAAACAAAAAACATAGATAACATAGATAAATAGAATAATTGAAATAAATAGGATAAATATGAAGAAAGGATATAAGGTAAATGATATAAATGAGAAAAATAATATACATGAGATAAATGAGGCAAATAAGATAGATGAGACAAATCAGACAAATAAGATAAACAAGATAAACAAAAACAGAATAAACAAGATAAACAAGACAAGTAAAATAAACAAATAAACTGATACACAATCTAGTTAAATAACAAAATGAGATAAATAGGAAATTAAGGTAAAATAATAAACGATATAAACGAGAAAAACGAGGCAAATAAAATAAATAAAATTATTTATTTCTCACTAATTTCAATGAAATTGGATATGATGAGAAAGTACTGTCGAGACAGATTTTACACACAGACGCACACACGCACACGCGCGCACACACACGCACACACGCACACACACGCACACACACGCACGCACACGCACGCACACGCACGCACAAGCACGCACGCGCACGCACACTCACGCACACGCACGCACACACACGCACACGCACGCGCACGCACGCGCACGCGCACACACACCCGCACCCGCACCCACACGCACACCCGCACCCGCACCCACACGCACACCCGCACCCGCACCCGCACCCGCACACGCACACCCGCACGCACACGCATACCCGCACGCACACCCGCACGCACACCCGCACGCACACCCGCACGCACACCCGCACACGCACACCCACACCCACACACACACCCACACCCACACCCACACGCACACGCACACGCACACGCACACGCACACACACACACACACACACACACACACACACACACACACACACACACACACACACACACCACACACACCACACACCACACACACACCACACACACACCACACACACACACCACACACACACCACACACACACCACACACACACCACACACACACCACACACACACACACACACACCACACACACACCACACACACACACACACACACACACACACACCACACACACACACCACACACACACCACACACACACCACACACACACCACACACACACACACGCGCGCACGCACACACACACACGCGCGCACGCACACACACACACGCGCGCACGCACACACACACACGCGCGCACGCACACACCACACACACACGAACTGATAGATAACATTCGGAAAATAGTCATAATGGATTCAGGAGGGTTCAAAACCTATATATCAATCAAAATCTCGAGGTCCAAAAAATCATGATTACTATACTTCCTTATATTAGGTATTAGAAAGTAAAAATGTAGCTTCATCAGGACAGGTAATACGGTTGGCAAAATCAGCACAGCAATGCATCTCACAATCAATTTATCACAGAATTCAATCCTGCGATCAGGATCGTCGTAGTTCATCTGAAATAAATCACTTTGTTTATATTTTTTTAAGTACTTCACAACAGAAGACTGAATGTTTTCATTTTCAGCAGCCAACGCTCGTCTATAGCTATGCGGATTTTCTTGCAATTGCAACAACATGATTACTTCTTCAGGCACGTTTCGGTGGTGTCGTATGTCGCTCCAAGGATGACCCCTTCAGAAAAATTTGTTTGAGTGTTGCTTCCTATGGAGGTTACTATAGGATCATGATCGTGATATTTAATATTAAGAAAGACACTGACTTCTTGTGCACGCTGCCTGTCCCCATCTCCTCATAATCAAAATTCCAATTATTTGTTGTCTGTTAAGTAACGAATCATTTTTCACTAGATCGGTGGCAATAAATAACAATTAAGTACTGTTAAATTGACTTTTCAGCGAACTATCCGCTTGTTATTCATTTGTTCCAAATAAATTGATAAAATTCTGCATCTATCTCAGTTTCATCTTTTCAGTTTTCCATAAATCAGTTTCATCGTAAATACCAATAATGTTGCTAATTAATCAAGTGAAATCAACATCACACAACCGTATACTGTTATATGTAGAATTTCAAGGAGGATTAAAATCCCAACGAAAATTAGTTTGCCATTTAAAAAAAATGGCGATGGCGTCATTGCGGAAAAGGGTCCTAGCTAAAATATTTATGCGCCATTAAGTACTTGCATTGGAGATAAAAATTTCAGTACTTATTTTTAATTTAAACAAAAGAAATTAAAGAATTTCATGGCTTAAATCTATGTAATATGTAACTGTCAAACGAAACGTAAAACATAGAAAAACTAAATTTAAACACTTTGTATGTATCATAAATCTTACATCTCACCCTTAAACTGGTTTTTGTTTGTTTATTTCTACAAAACCAACATTTTTTAAAATAAATATATATTTTCCAATGGCCACGGCCTATAAAAGATTCCATAAAATACAGTAACACTTGGTTTATGACTACCCTCGAGTGGTCTGTGCTGTATAGCGAACATTAAACGAACGGTGAGTTTTGCAGAAGTTTCTTAAGACGTTGGAAACGACTGACGGGCGTAAATCTACCACGCCTACTACACGTTCTTTGTACTTCGTTTGGTATTACTAGACATTGTCGGAGTGATTGTAAATGACTTATGTCGAGTGGAGAGAAGTTTTCTTAATGGAATCAATCTTGAATACCCTGCTCTTACACAGCATGTATCGTCTCTTCATTTTTAAAGGGGAATCACTGTCATGTTACCGTTAAAAATATTTTATTTTTATAGGAACTAATATGTTGTAAATATTTTTCTTCGTATCTATTTCTACAGGTTGTTTCAGGTGTTACTAAAGTAAAGGTTAAAGAAAAAATCAGATCTAATAAACTATGCCCTAATAAATTTTGGAAGAGAATTACGGTCCTTTAAAGGAATAACAAGAGAAATTAATTTCTTAAGATACATGAAGAACTATAAATACTAAATAGACGTGATATGCTTCTTTTAGAATTTTTTAAACAATCATGTCAAACTTTCACTGACTATTTCCCTCACATTATAAGAACCAATGAAATAGCAAGATTGCGAAAATTTGGACCAATAAGAAAAAACTTTCAGCGAAAATTGCATCCAAGGGAAAATTTTACATAAAATTACAGCAAAAATTGCACTCTTAAAACGTCAGTTAAATCAATATAAAAATCGAAGATTTTTTTCTGTCATTTTTATTTTCCTGTGGAGATAGGTGGCTTATAGAAGCAAAAGGAACATAATTAATTACCTACTTTTTAAATATTTTGTGACACGGGAATAAAAGTATATCCAGCTGTGATTGTAATAATTTAAATTTATAATGCAATTAATAACAAAAAATATTTCTTTTATGTTTTGTTCTGGAAATAGTCTAATAAATATATTTCGTTCATTAACAATAATTTGAAAATTCAGTACTCAAAACACGTTGCCTTTAAGAAACCGCATTCGTTCATTTTGATGTGATTTGACTGAAAAAGTATCCTCGACTGCGTCTTGGGCACTTTTTGTCAACTCACATCAAAATGAACTAAAACAGTTTCTAGGCAACATGTTTGTATGCTTTAAATTTTCGATAATTTTTAATGCCCTTATAGCCCAGTCACATTAGAGGTTTCACCTCGGAATGAGAGATAATAAGCTGTAAACTTGTATAAACCTTTATTTTGGCGTTCTAAAAGTTGTCTGAAAAGTCTCATAAAATCTCGTGTCCGCGTCTTAAGATATTCAAGGTCAAAAGTCACAACAATCGGTTTTTTGCAAATATTTCGCTTCCTATGGTTTTAATGCCATTTGCATTTATTATAATAATTGTAGAGAATAAAATTCTCTACAACTTTTGTCCCAAACATTTTTTTATATACTCAACCGTTTTTGAGATAGAGGGCGGAGAGCGCGCCGCGCTTACCTATTCACAGCATAATGCAAGGTCAACCGTAAGTCCCGGTAAATAATACGCCGTATTATAAGTCTATAAATCATTAAGTCGAGTACCATCTACTACTGATAAGAAGCCTCGCCAAGATAATCAAGTCACACAAGCAATGATAGAGATTTTTAGTTATATAGAACTTAAGGAGTGGAACTTACTGGCTAAAGAAACAAAGATTGTGACTTTTAGAAAAAGAAATGCAACATTTTCCACATTTTATAATATGGAAAAATCACCATGCGCGTGTATGATTTAATGCAGAAACTTAATATCGAGCATTCCCCTTCTGAGTGGCGCTTATTCAAAGATATCTCCCAAATAGCTGTATTAGTACATAATGGAAATTTTAAACCATATCTATCGATTGCCCATTCAGTAACAATGAAAGAGGATTATGACAGTATGTACACCATTTTAAATAAACTTAATTACAATAAAAATACAAATGGCAAATATGTGGGAATTTAAAAGTAATAGCCATTTTAGTAAGACCTCAAAGAGGCTTTACAAAATATTCCTGTTTTCTAGTTTGTGAGACAGTCGTGCAGTAAAAGAACATTATGTGAAAAGAATTTGGCCGGAAAGGAAAGACAATCTATTAAAAATAAAACAACATGGAGGCTGGAAGTCCAATTATGTGGCGGAGGGTTATGTGGAAAATTTGATAGAAAACAAAAGAAAATCCACTGATATTCTTCTAGGTGAAGCAAGTACAGCACATAATATGGCAAATTCAACAAATAAAGCTTTATCAAGAGTTAACTTAACAAACTGTATTGTAAATATTTATATCTAGCTGACCCGACAGTCGTTGTCCTGTCAATTTATACAAAAATAGATATAGATAGAAGATAGATAGATAGATTATTTCAATTAGGATTTAATTTTGAGACCAGGTTGCAGAGCACCCATATTGGAATATTACAAATATTTACAAAAATTAAGTAATGCGTTCATCGCAACGCTTGGTGATGAACGATATTTTTTTGTCTTTCCGTTTGGAGAGAAAACGAATAGCGTCGATGGTTTACCTACTCTCGAGCACGCCACGTACAACTGCCCATGGGAAGAGCATGGCAATTCAAGGTTCACTCCACACACTTCCAATGATTGACTTTGCGATATATTAATTGTCATTACGATTGCAAGGCGAACAGGAAACTGGACACGCTTAAATTGAAACGGCAAATCGGTTGGAATCAGTGGTATTCTTGGAATCAGAACGTCTTCACCTTTGAACATTCCTTTGATTATCGTTGCTTCAATCACGTTTTTTATCAGCTTCTTAACAGCGAGTCTTGTTCCATTACATAGTTTCAGTTGGTTCAGGTTGCGTAACATGATTATCACCGAGCCTACCTTGCAGGTTCTTGTCCAGAAAGCAATGATGCCAGTGGCCCTGGCGGCAATGTCAATTGTGGTAATTTGACCTTTCCGCTCGCACAACATAGTCCTGGCAGTTCGTGTCAAAACCTCAAAGCATTGCAATATTGACAAACAGTGCTCATGATTCCGAAGTCGACCGATACATCCCCGGAGTAATCAACTGTTGGATCGTATCTGAACGCCAAACGTTCATGTCGAATTGTTACATTTGGCCGTCTATTTAGTCGACGTCTCAAATTATTTTGTACGTTATCTCCAACTGAGCGAGTCGAACTCGACTGTATTCGTTGTTCCGGAGTCATAATTGATCGTGCTTGAGAAATTCTTATTCGATTTGCCTCCAAACACTGTCTACGCTCTTCATCAGTTTCATCGACTCGACGATCATGTGTTTCTCTTACGTTGCGCGTACGCCGACCAATATTTCGACGCCTTATTGGTGGCATTTTTTCCAAAGACACCAAAATAATCTTTTCAACACATGAACGATTTTCAATGCACCAAACGATCACCACCGATAACAGAATATTTTTTTTCGTTAAACCAAGAAAATATAATGAAATCACTTCGCAAAATGTCAAATGGTTGTCAAATGTCAAATGGTTGCAAGACTTTTAAGCCATGCACGTTTTTTTTTGTTATGAAAATATGTGACAGCAGAATTCTCAAACTGTGCCTCATTTCACGTAATGACTATCAATATCAAAACGTCAAAATTTAACATAAAGATTTTTTTTCATATAAAAATACCATCCAAATTTCCGACTATTCCCGTAGATTTTCCAAAAATTTTCTTTCATACAAACCTTGTCCTAACAATTACGAACACAACGAAAAAGAAATCAGCCAAATCAATCGAGCCGTTCTCAAGTGATTCTCCGTCATACATGTGGCAATTGATTTTTATTTATATAGATTAAAAAAAAAAAATTTTCCATAAACCTAAATTATGTGTTGAATAAACGTTGTTTCCTTTTCTTTTTGAGAGTTGTTTATTTTTCTTAATTGATGATAAAACTAAGGCTGGGAATCGAATACGAATAATTTGAGTATTCGAATATTCGAGTATTCGAATACGAATTTTTCTAATGGGAAATTATTCGAATATTCGAATAGGTACTCGAATATTCGAATATATTCGAGTATTCGAATATTCGATTATATCTGAGTAAATTTGAATATTAAACTATATTATTAAATTATGTACGAATAGGTATGCAGTTTGCATCCAAGCAAAGTAGGTAGATAGTAGGTATAGGTAGGTACCTATTCTAAAATCCAAATATATAAGTAGACCACATTAGTGGCACGTTTTACTCCCAGTCAAACTATTCCATCTCTTTCTCGCCTCGACCTTATTCTTACTGTACTAAGGCAGGGGTTAAAATTAAATTTTAAATTTTAGAAAACCTGTAAATATTTAACTATTGACTTTTCATGTATTTGTTTTACCTTCACAATCTGCGTCTTTTTTAAAAACGTTCTAATTTTAGAGCACTTTTATTTTCTTCGAAAAGGAAAAATAGTTATGACACAGAAGTATAATAAACTAGCTCTATTTTTGTTTTATTTAAGCTTCAATAGTTAAATGTGAACAATAGCGCCTCAATCCTAAAATAAAATACTAACTGAATAATTCTGACCCTTAAAGCACATGTACAGGAGACATACCCTATAGTGGGTATGGAAAGCAAATCAAATTGCCTGCTTAGTGGTTACGTCACGACTATTATTGTGGTCTATCCAACCAAATACTCAAATAGAGTATTCATTATTCACTAGTATTCATTGCTATACCTATTAATAATGAATATTCGAGGATCCGGATTATTTCGATACCTATTCGAATAATTCGGATTATTCGAGTATTCGAATATTCGAATAGGTATTCGAATAATTCGAATTATTCGAATAGTTCGAATACTCGAATATTTTTTCGAACGAATATTCGAATACTAAAATCTGGAAAATTCCCAGTCTTAGATAAAACGAACATTTCCTCACCAGTTAGGAAAAAAAATTACTTTTCCTACTTGGTGATGATAAATCGGACGTTTTGACATTTACGACAGTTTTGAAAAGTGTCATTGTATATTCCAAAATTAGAAAAGCATAATTTAACATTATAATCCTTCTTGCAAATATTCAAAAATATCTGTCTAGTTTTGTAAACAGTTTTATGAATTTTATAAATTATATGATTGCCTTAATTGCATTCAGTGTTAATTGCATAAAACGCGACAAATACATGTTTTACTTTCAAACCCTTACCATACATATCACTACAACGTATTCATGTATATGTGGTATTTTTAAAATGAATAATTTGCGTTGCTATAGGCATGAATGAGCAAAGAGAACAAAGGAGTCATCAATGAACGCAGTATATAAAAACAAAAATTATGAACAAGTTTTAATAACGAGTAGGTACTGAATGAAAGAATGTTGCAGATGCAATTTTCTCAACTACTCGCTAATGAGTTTGTGAAGGAAGCATACTCGTAAATTTTTAATGCACGTGCGTACTTAAATAAATAAGTAATTGATCATTTTGCATGAGATTAATCAACGGATTTGACTTTTATTTTCAAGGGATTAATTGCTTGTAAAACAATGTTACAGATTTATTATTCACTATGTACATTTTACATAATTCCTTGGTATACAGTATGTCCGCGGATGGGGTTTAAAGGAGGTGATATTGCTAAAACATTGAATTTTTCGAGAGTTATTGTCATAAAATTTTTTTCTTTCCTAAAAAATACAATTCTCGTTGAGAAACCAAGTTTTTTTATACAGGATGCTTGAAATTTTCCTAAGAGTAAATTGGCCTTATCTTTCATTTTGGAACAAAATGTTGAATAAAAACTCGCCAGAAGGCCTCTAAATTTTTTTTATTGTGGCTTCTTACGAATTTGTATGGCGTTGAGAAATTAATTCAGAGCTTGACAATACTATTGAAGCATTAAAAAAATTATAAACACTTTTTATTACTTGTCTAATTTTCACTTTATTTGTTATTTTACAACTAGTTTCGTTCTATTCGGACATTTTCAAGTAAACTAAATTATACACAGATTTTACTTTCATTTAAATATAAACTGAACTGAATAGACGGATGGGTCACTTTATGGTTGATAATATAATTCAAATTTGTACAGATGTTATGTCTTTAAATGTAGGGGTTTTTTCAAGATAGTAAATTATATTATGGTGTGACTTTTATTAGCAGCAGGTTATCTGAATAAGTTTAATAACGGAGAATTATTTAAATCTATTTGGTCGTTTAATATGTTGTAACTTTTATTCCTATTTAATTTATTAATTTCTAGCACTTCTAATGAATTAAGTTTTTTACTTTTCCCTCAAATATGTAATATTTTAGGTTGATGGTTGTCAATTATTGTATGACCGGAATCTGTTAAATGTTTATAAAGGTTGGAATGTTGTTTCTGTGTGTGAATATGTTCTCTATATCTTACTCCGAATGATCTACCTGTTTGACCTACATATGAGCCGTTACATTCTGGGCAATCTAACCGATATACACCACATTTTTTAGAGATATGTTTTTTGTTTTGCATTGAAAAGATATCTGCCTATATTTTTGTTAGCACTAAAAGATGTTTTAATATTAAATTTGGAAAAAGTATTGCTAATTGAATAGGAGAGTTAACCTGAACATGGTAATGAAATGTATGTTTGAACTTTTTTCGCGTTAATAGTGGGATTAAGTTCTTTCAAGAGGGATTTATTTTGTTTTTTGTAGATTAGATTGTTGATTATATTTTGAGAGTACCCGTTATTATGTGCTATAAGTCTTATTGTGTCTAATTCTTCTTTTAAATCTGTCTCAGATAGAGGTAAGCTGAAGGCTCGGTGTGTCATAGATTGATATGCGGCTAATTTGTGGGAGAGGGGGTTATAGGAATTAAACGGTATAGTGGTGTCTGTAAAAGTTGGTTTGCGGTAAATATTATAGGAAAATGATGTTTTATCTTTTTATAGTTAAGTCGAGAAAGTTTATTGATTTATTATCGTTCTCTGTTTCTAAGGTAAAAGATATATTATTATGTGTGTTATTGATAAAATCGAGGAGTATTTTTAATTGTCTGTCTGTCCCTTTAAAACCTATTAGGATGTCATCAACGTACCTATACCAAAAGATAATATGTTTTTTTGATATTGGAGAATCCAATACAAGTAATAAAGTGACTATAATTTTTTAAATCAAAATGGATTTTCACAAAGTAACTTCATCTTTAATCGACTATTGAAGCAACTGGCAGGGTGGAATATAACCTAATTGCTCAGGGTGGTGCAAGAAGTTCGATCAAAGCAAGTGGTTAATATGTAACAAGGGCAATCCTGATATATTCCCCGTAAAGTAATCTATTGTAGCGATTAATTATTATTACATTTCTTTACTGACCTTTTTTGTTTTATATTATACCATGCCATTATTTCCATAAGAGGTAGTCATATAAAACGAAACAGATATTTTTGAAGCCAAACCTCTACTGGAACAATATTAACTCAAGTTCTTGGTATAAAAATGTTCCTGCGGAGAGAAATGAAACTGGAAAGTGAATTAAAACTTCAACGTAAAAGGCTGGTTTAAATGTTAAAGATAGGAAAATCATTTTCTTAGATCTTCAGAAGTATCCCACATTGAAGAGGCAGGCATTGGGGAACAGCAACTAATTAAAATAACGAGGTACAACAACATCAATTCCATCAAATCATACCTTCAAATAGGTGTAGATCATCATTGAAGGAATGAGAAAATAGCAGACCGTCATCAGAACTACAACCTTAAAGACGACTACAGTTTCAACTAACAATCATGGTATAGTCGAATATGAATTTTCACCCAAACATATTTTTTTTGGCCTCCCATTGCGAATATAATACTTTTAAAATTTTATTTTTAGTTTCGGTTGTAATAGTAATTAATGAAGATGTCAATAAATGTTGATAAGTACAGACTTTTTTATTTTACAATAGCTAGAACTTTATTAAAATAATAATATATTTTCTTTAATTTAACAATAATTTATTATTTTTCCTTGTGGTAGGTAAGCATAATTTAGATACTTTTTTTGTATTCTCTAAATTTTTAAATTGGATATTTGGATGACCAAAATTAATACATATTTAAAGATAAAAATTACTAGAAGTAGAAATTACCGTAAATTTAATAAACAAATAAGTGAATTTAGTCTGATTCCATTTTCAAAATTAATAAGGTAATTGCTTCGGTAGTGCATATTTGACGTATTTGATTTTTTAAGGGGTTAAACATGACAGTTTTCTATTTTTCATAGACGCGTGAGACACTATGTTATACTAACCTCGTCTCTAAGGATTGTTAACCAGTTACTTAAAAAATCTACAGAATAATTAGATACATATTTATCACCGTTTAATAAAATAATAAAGGATATTTTAAGTCTTCTCCATGTGTTTTTTAAAAAATATCATTTAATAATATAAATATTATTCCACGCTTAATCACGAGGTAAGTAGAAACAACAAATATTTCCTATTATTTCTTTTGTTGTACTATTGTAAAATAGTTATAATAGCAGTTATAATAGGGAGAAGATTCTATTATAACAATCATATTTTTTGATAAAATAAAATATTTTCAATAAACTGTTTCCACTTCATTTAAATACGATCATGAAATAAAACATTGGCAAACATGTAGCGGAGTAAATAAATAATCTTGATTGAAAGGAGGATCAACTACAAAAGAACGGGATAAGGAATGTCGGTATCGTTCAGAACAAAATTGGCAATTGTACGCCCAATGAGGGTTGGTAGAAATCCTTAAATAGTTCTTTGTTGAATTTTAATTTGCGTCGAATTCGATTGGACATAATTCCTATAAACCATTTTGCGCTTGCATACAAAATAAATCCAGGATTTAATTACAATAATTCACTCTAGATAAATTTAGTGTGTTACTTTAGTAAATTAAATAATAGAATGTGAGTAAAAAATTATATCTTTAACGGAAATGCGCGGAAATCAGTTTTGTGCAAAAAATGTTCTCATTATTTTATCTAATTTGATTGTTTGAAACAGTTAATTTTTAATTATTAACCCGGTGGAATCACTTACCAGATCAAGGCAATAACGAAACAAGAACAACTGATGACAACTAGGCACCGGATAATTTCCGTGCGTCCAGGGCCGGCACATGGGTTAAGAGACAATAACAATCATTTGTATGAAACAAATAAAATACATACATACCTTGAGTGTCTTAACATGAAATCATCTGTACTGTGTTCAATGCATTAGTATAGATTACAAGGCATGGGCCAGACAAGTTAAATGAATCGTATTGGGTTACGTGGATCGTAAGCCTGGCAGTTTTACACATACACTGTGTCCCAGGATAGACGCATCAAGAGGTGTAATGGACAACAAGTCGTCGAATTTTGGAATGACATTCGGAGATTTAGTTCTGCTTGAAGTAAAATTAAGGTATACCAAAAATGAGTTGCTTAAAAAATTTGTTCTACAATTTGTACCTCCTTACTAAATTTCAGAAATGTAAATTAACTTTGTTGGAACTGCCCCCTTTTTTTCAATAAATTAGTAGGGATAACATTTTGAATTTTTAAAAAGCATTTTTACAAATTGAGAGTGCTCTGAAATCACATATATCTTTTCCAAAATAAATTAATATTATGAATAACTTTTGTTCTTAATTTCTTATCTTATTTTCAACAAAAACTGACTACTAATGAAAAATGGGGCAGTTCCAATAAAGTAAATTGATATTCCTAAAATTTAGATAGTCAGAAAATTTTTAATGGAAATTTTTCATACACTGAAATATCTTATCTTTATTTTTAAATATACGAACAAATTCCATTGGAAAAATTTGTTTAGAATGCAATTTGTGCTTATTACTGACGATTCATAATTATAACCTATAAGACACCCTATATAACACCGATTCAATCACTTTTGATTTATCATAGTTTTACACCAAGCAGACCTGAATCCCGAAGTGCCATTCCAAAATTCGAAAATTGTTTGTTCAGTACACTCTTGTTACATCTATCCCATATATGTCACAAGCAGTAAAACATTTTCACTTTTAATACCAATAATACACAAAGCATTTATCACTATTTCCTCAACTGTTTGCTTTCATCCTTGCGTCAGCCATCTACGCATTTTGTAATGTTTTCAGGTCTTCTTTTGTCATACATACAAAGGTATATTATCAGTTGCAAACAAATTTAATAGAAATTTAATCTGAAAATCAAATATTGACATGGGTTGAGACATGAACATATGTCCACAATATCCATTAAATTTTTGACTAACATTTACCTCAAAAATGTGCATGAGTCTTACTCCATCTAGTGCGCCAATGTGTGAAACATCCCAAGCCTCACCAATTTGAGACACCCTCTACTGTACTACTGTACTCCACAAAAACAATTTGGAATTTATAAACATGCTAAATGTATTTATTCTGGCCATTGTACGCATATCTCTAAAGGAAATGTTGAATTATCAAATCAAGTTATAGAAGCTCTGGATTTTTTTAAGCTGGCAAGTATACTTCTAAGCTTTTCACTACATGATAAGGCAAATGGATTGTTGAAAAATGAGGGCTTAAGAAACTTACGTTTGAATATAATCAGCGTCCTCTAATCCTCGTCTTTGTTACCTATGTGAATGTTGAATTGTATTCTTACAAAAAAAGAAATTCCTTAGGTTAATGAATTAATAAAGCCGCTGTGTTAGAAATTTTTTATTCGGTAATGTTGTGAATACATACGGAGAAAGTGAATGGTTGGTTCGCTTGAAAAAGTAGTATATGTAAAAATCATACCTGCAAATTTTGCTAAGTACAAAATAAAAAATATGTTTGTGGTGATTCATTGATTCGGGAAAGAGATTGGGGATTCCTGATGATATTTGATGAAAAAAAGTTCACATACGGTGTGTCCCCCGATTGAGTTTGTAATAGATGAAATGGACCGTAATTACTTCCCCACCCCTCAAAGTGAAAAAAATTTTGAAAATTTTTATTGCATTTCTGGACGAATATCGGCGAATTATGACGATACACAAAATTTAAGACAGAACAGATTTTCTGTCTGTGTGTCTGGTTCGCGATAGCAGCTACAGTTTTTGAGATAAAGCTTTTAAATTTGGTATACACATTCTAGAGGTCAAGGAGAGATTGAGTTCGTTGATCTAAAAAAAATATTGCTGACATTCCACCACTTTTTTGAAACGTCAAAATGTGACTTTTTTTGAAACGTCAAAAAAATGTGAGTTTTTTTAAACGTCAAAGAGAATTTTAAAACGTCAAAGTGTGACTTTTTTGAAACGTCAAAAAATTTGACTTTTTTGAAACGTCAAAAGTTACTTTTATTATAAACTCCACCACACGTCGAGTTTTACTACGGTGAAGAAGTTCTGATCCCCAAGTAACTGGCAGCGGTTTTTTAATTTTTCTTACACATTCTGTATATTTATTTCTGTTTATCTAAAAAATAATCTTGAGTGTACTATTGTTTTTTTAATCACGTAAGCCAGTCAGTTAAGCAAAAACTACTTTCTTTTTTAGGTAAAGTACCTTTTCTGTAAAAGATACAAGCAAAATGTCAGTAAGTAAGTTTATTCATGTTAAAGTATTACTCCTGTGCAAAATTTCAAGGATATCCGCTAATTTGCTAATTTTGATCTTTTTCCATTATATCTGCATTGTACGTTAAAAAATTTACCTAAATAACTAGACAAGTTTTCTTTAGTACACGATTGATGAAACACTTGCCAAATCAACATACCAATGATATTTTTAATGTAAAATGCAGATACAGGGGGAAAAAGATAAATATCGGCAAAGTAGGTAGATCTTCTTGAAATTTTGCATAAGGGTACAACTTTTTAATCTGATTGACTTTCTTTACTGACTGGTGACGCGTCTTTTAAAATTTGCATGTACAATTAATTTGGATTTTAAACTTAATTATTTTCATTTTCATAATTGGCAAAACTTAAACTTTTAAGTTGCGGGCATTATGAGTAAGATTGTCGTTGCAGTATTTAGTGGCATCTACAACAATTTTGTGCGAAAATTGAAAGATAAGTTTGTCGAAGTAAATTACAATTATATATTGTTTGTGTTCTGGTTAATAGTTGTTTGGTATTGTGTCGAAAAAGTAGGATTATATCCTTTATCCTATTTACCCCTTTTCCTTATTTTCCATAATTCTTACTGGAGTACCGAGGAATTTCAACAACTTTTTTGGGTAAGTTTTCGACATATTTTTGAATTTGTTATCAATCAATATCAGATAGATGGTAAATTATAGATGGAAATACAGTCTAATTCTCAATATAGTATGGTATCCTGAGCTTGGCTTATGCACTGACATTTTGTTATATCTTTTACAAAAAAGGGACTTTACCTAACAAGAAAGTAGTTTTTTGCTTAACTGCCATGGCCTACGTGATTTAAAAAAAGAAACAAAAGTACAAACAAAATTTCTTTTCAGATAAGAAGAGATGAACCCCAAAATGTGCAAAAAAAAAATCTAAAATTTGTGGTCCATTTCACCTATCGCGAACTCATTCGGGGATCACACTGTAGACGTGTCTGAAAATTTGTCCTAAGAGAGCTAAGCTCCTCAAATACATACTGTGAATGATTATTTTTATTGATAATAATTATTTATTGATAAATCCGAAACATCCTGAGATACAGATTTTATATTCTGTTATAATGATGAACTTAATGAAATACACGTTTTATAATTTTTTACTATGCAATTGTAATATACAGGGTAATTTCTGGAGGATGTTAATAACCATTCTCTTGATATTTTCTCCGTTTTAAGAGTTTTTTAGGAAAAAGATATCAAAATAAGTTTCAATAAAAAATACACAAAAGAGATGCTCTCAGTGAATTAAAGTAAGTAAAAGCCACAATTTTCAAGGTATTTATCGTTAAAACTATTTATTTTAAATATTCGGAATCATCCAATTTGACCAGTAATTTATTTAAATTTACTAATTACATCATTTTTGAGTATTTTTTACTACAAAATTTTCATTTACAAGGTGAGGTTGAAAATAACCGATTATTTCATTTTTTTTTTCGTAAGAGTTTGTAATTAAAAAATAAGAACAATTCAAAACTATACAAGCAACATGTCCTTAGTAATCTTGAATAATAAATCATCGAACAAATTATTGATAAATTCCAATGTTTATAAGGGGCTATAGGCTCCCTTAGGATTACTTATTTCCGGACATATGTTTATGTCAACTTTTTTGTTCATTAAATATCATCACTCATCAGAAATGAACGATGAAGTTTTCCCCAGAGCAATGGATCACCAATGACTATTCAAATATCATTTACTTTTTTTGAGGAAAAAACGCTGTAAAGGAATATAATAAGGTAAACACATAAGATTTGCCTACACTGTTTTATTTTTTGAAAAATCTGTTTATTTTTGTTATTCTGTCTATTGTTGGAGTAGAAAATGTTAGAATATAATATTTAGCTATGATTCTATCGCAGAAATGCCTGTAATTTTATATATTAAATTTATATGATATTTAGGATAAATCGTTTGCTTTCGTTTTTCGATATTACTAACAGAAAAATTTTAATAGCGATTTATAGATTTAAGTTGAATACCTGATGAAAGCGCAGCCTTAAATATAAAAAGAATGAAAGGTTGTAACGGTTTCATTTTTTTTCATTTACTTAAAGAAGAGATTAAATTCATATTTTAAATTTTATTCATAGATTATCCAAAATAGCGTCACGGTGTATTATGCGTTGCCTACCTAATTTAATTAAGGGCGTGGAAGTATTAATCCGTTCACCTAATATCACTGATAGTAGCTGAAATATTGTCCACCTTTACCGTGATTCGTGATATGCACCTTCTCCATAGGCGTCCTCAGAGAACGGACCGTTTGTAAATTCTATTACCCCGATACCCGAGCGATTCAAATAAATATATGCCCCTCATTGGGAATAATTATTTCTCTGAACTCCTGGTGGTAGTTCACTCGTAATCGACATTTAATTCTCTCACATCCCTAATTCCAGCCCGATGACCCTATAATTCCACCCACTATTTTAACGTTCGATATTCTTATCATTCATATCTTTGGTAACTTTTGTTTCTGTTTCGGTGGCAACTCGTCTTGTTCCCTCCAATCTGTTTTGTTGAATAGGTGGCAAAAAAAAAGACAATTGGGTATGTAGTGGAGACCTATTGATGAAAAGTGCTTTTGTGGAAATTGTCTGCGCCTATTTGGGATTTATTCACTTTCCATTGCTTTATCTCGACTTTTCTTTTACGGATTTCTGTGTTGTGGAGGAATTGAATATCTGTGGAAAGTCGTGCCTTTTGGGATTAGTACGTCTCCACGAACGTTTCCCAAGTCGTCCGAAGACGTTTTAGTAGCCAGGTTTACATACATTTTCCTGGGAAAACCCTCTGTTGTAGAGGTATGTAATTGTACAATATATTTTAATGTTTACTTTTGTGTTTCGTCCTTCCCCGTGGTTAACTGGGAAAAGGTAGTTGAAAACTATTATTTTAGGGTTTATCTCACCCCCTCTGGAACCTTGTTGGGAATCTTGAGAGTTGTTTCGAAGCCCTGTGGAAAGTTACTCTTATGTCTATCGGCTTTCATCCTATTCAGCTGTTGGAGCAGAGACCGATCTAATTTTACCACCCTATTGGAATTTATTAAATAAAATCCATTCCCTGTGAACCCCATTGGAATTATCGCTGTTGTAACCAATAAAAGGACGTGGATTTGTCAAATAAGTTTTGTTTTTGTTTAATAATCATGAACGTTGACCACCAATATACTGTTAAATACTAGTGTAATTTACGTAAGAACAGAGAAAAAATTAAGTTGTGGAAAGAACACCTGATTGCAGAACTAAAGCAAAATAATTAAACCAAATGTACATATTCCTTTTTTTCTCCTTGTAAACTCAAAAGTATAGATATCTATAAACTTGGGGAAGCTATAACAAATATGTGTATGATTATTGTGTATTAGACAAAATAAGCATTTTCGTTTCTTTACAAACTTTAGTAACAATATAGTCTGTATGTAAATAATTTTATTGTGTTTGGTTTTATTTTCTTTTGGGAGTAGACTAGCATTCCTTCCTGCCTCTATGAGGAACTCAAACAAATAAACTACTATATCACAAAGTGTGCATTCTCATCTTTTATAAGCACGAGGCCCTTGTATATAGGCCTTCCGGGCTAGAAGCACCCAAAAAGGGACATTTTCGGAGCTAGTCAGGGTACTTTTATGCCACCGCGGATTTCCCTGTAAACTTTTTTCCCCTTGTCGTATACGACCCTGAGATATCGTGGCAAGGTCCATTTGCTTACCTAAATAATATTTTTCTAATCATAAATGGCAAATAAATAAAAAACAGTTGTATGAAAACACTAGTGGACAAAAAAATATTTGTTTTTGTAACATGTACCTGAATAGCATATTCCACTGGAATAAAGCCTTAAGATTACAAAAATGACAAGCAAAAGTCGTAACACGTACCGTTTTCTTGTTACATTGATAAGAAATTATGGGCAGGGATAACATTTTTGTTAATTTTACTAATCTATTTATTGCTATATATCAATGTATATGACATATATTAGACTTACATAGATATATCTGCAAAGATAGAGACTAATTTTTGAAAAACATATGTTCAGTTTATTTTTATCTTTTATGGGGGGTCAAATCGTCTAGCTTTAAGAACCAACAGGCTGGATCCCATCGTTCTTGGTAACGAATTTCCATTGTCCTCATATCTTGATGAAATTTTTCTCCTTGCTCGTCGCTTACGGCACCCAAATTTTTAGGAAAATTTAAATGAGAATGCAGAAAGTGAATTTTAAAAAACATATGGCAACCAAGCGTTTGCTTGGTATAAATCTAAAAGTTCGTTTACTAGTTGCTTGTAGTTCTCATCCTTCTTGTTCCCTCAAAATCCCCTGACTACGCTTACAAATGAGTTCCAAACTCTAAGTTCCTGTCTGTTGAGTGTTTCTTTAAAATCTGCATCATCAAGCAATTTTCTAATTTGAGGACCAACAAAACTGCCTTCTTTAAGTTTGGCGTCACTTAATTGGGGAAAAAGTTCTCTTAAGTATTTAAATCCTTCACCCTCTTTATTCATAGCCTTCACAAAATTTTTGATTTGCCCAAGTTTATTATGAAGAAGTGGCAAAAGAATATTTTTAGGGTCTACAAGGGGCACATATTTAACATTACTATTTCCTGGTTCAAATTCTTTCCTTTCCGCTCAAATTATTTTCAGATAATGTTCTTTTAGTGCACGACTGTCCCGCAAACAAGAAAACAGCAACATTTTGTAAGGCATCCTTGAAGCCCTATTAAAATGGCTATTACTTTTAAATTCCCACATATTTGCCAGTTGGATTTGTTGTAATTAATTTTATTTAAAATGATGTTCATACTGTCATAATCCTCTTTCATTGTTACTGAATGGGCAATTGTTATAGATGGTTTTAAATTTCCATTATGTAGTAACCCAGCTTTTAAACTGTATTTTGAGGAATCTATGAACAAGCGCCACTCAGAAGGGGAATGCGCGATATTAAGTTCCATTAAACCATCAATATCAATACACGCGCATAGTGAATTTTACATATTATAAGATGCGGAAAATGTTGCATTTCTTTCTCTGAGTCGTTAGTTTTTGTTTCTTCAGCCAGTAAGTTGCACCCCTTCAGTCGAGAACCAAGAAGTTCCACTTGTTTTGACAGCTCCAAGTCACGTACCAAATCATCAATTCATTTTGAACAATCAAGTGACTCCCTAAAACTTTCTGGAATATACAAAGGGTCCACAAACTAGTCTGGGCTGTCTGAAAAATCGTTACTATTTCCATTACTTCCCAAAACAATATTTTGCCAATCTAAAGGCGCAGTTGGCACTGGTAAGTCTGATGCATTGTGAGGAACAGGTCTTAAGACTAATGGCAAATTCAGATATTTGATTTTTTGTTTTTCTTTTTTGGAATATCCCTCAGTTCTTGTTACACAAAAATAGCAATTATGGAAATGATTGGTGGGTTCTTTCCATACCATTGAAACAGAAAAAGGCATGCTTTTTCTTTTCCCTTTCATCCACTGCACTAAGAGTACCCTACAACTTACACAACAAACGTGGGAAGCCCATTGCTTCTCTTGATCTCCGACTAAAGTCCCAAAATATAGAAAATACGCTTTTCTACATGTTCAGACAATGGCCTTGTTTATGACTTCACAAGAAATTCGCCACAAATGTAACAAAACTTATCAGGTGAGGTTTTGCAACTTCAGCGCGATTGACTGGATATGTCGTAACAAAGTTATGTAGAGGAACGAAAACACCTTCTAATAGACACAATTGGGCACTTGAAAGGTCAGAACAAGACTGATACTGAAAATATCCCACCTTACTTTAAAGTGCTCTTCTAAAATTGCCGACCCATCATAAAATTTATTACCTGGCAATATAATAGGGTCTTGGATATATTTTTAGTTAATAGGACGATATTAACAATACAAAAATATTAATGTGAACTATGTTACAAAAATTGTGTCAGCCAGTGCAGTATGCCAATAATGTTCTTAATAATAAATAATTTAACAGATTCCCCTGTATTTTTCTAAATTTCCACCCACGCTTTTTCCTTAATGTCCACATATTAGTGATGTCATATAAGCATGAGTGCAATTACACAAGCGACACAAACTTTAAATTTTTGGCCGTATCTTCGGCCATATTACTGTAATTAATGATAACTACCTGCGGAGACTGGCAACGGAGACACGGACTGCCGAGTTGCTACTAAATAGTTTTCAATTGGTTGATTTGCAGTTGCATCGAATTGCGTTTAGTGGGAGCAAAGAGATTTATCGTTACGGTGCTTTGCTATTTCATTGCTTTTGGTGAAATCTAACAGTCCTTCCTGCCGAGTTGCTACTAAATAGTTGTTAACTGTTTGAGTTGCAGTTGAGGTGAATAATTGCGCTCAGTGGAAACAAACAGATTTAAACATCAAGGCTACGTCGCGTCGCTTTGTTGGTGTGTTACGGTCACGTTGCTTTGCTGTTGTGTTACGGTCGTGTTGCAGTTGCTAATTGCTTTTGGTGGAAACAGTCCATTAGAATCAAATTTACAGTTACAATTTCCTGCCTTTGTGCGGCTGGTCCGTGAAATTAAAAATATTTTTTTCGGCACCAGATTATTCATGTTCTAGTCTAATAATAGATTTTTATCAAATTAATGCTTCTGTATGATCTTATATAAAATAAAATAAAGTGCAAAGAATTTTTTTAACAATTTATTGTATGTGAATAACTGTTTTGGTTTTCATTTAAATATCGAAATAGGTAAAAACTACAAAAGTTCACGATATGTTTATTCAGCACAAGACGGGGTTGTCCAAATACCGACGTGTTATTTTAAGTAAATACCGAGTTGTTTCACCCGTTTGTAGATGCTGAGTGTTTTGTTTATATTGACTGCAAGCAACATGGGGAAAGCCGTTTTATATGCACCCTTGCTCCAACAATTGTATCATCATCTCATCATTATTACTCGATTACGAAGTGCCTGTTTGGTTCAAGAGCATAAAGTGTGTGAATATTGACAAAGTGGATATAATAGAAGGAAAATGGCTCGTGTCAAGGGATTTAAATATTATTATGATAATTTTATTGTTCCATTTTTTATATTTTCGACCAACGTAAATGAATTTAACGACGGAATAAAATAGAACTCTTAAATCTCAACTCCTTGTTATATATTTTGATATTGATATTTGTACAAAAGTCCAGTTAAGTAAATACGATAAGTATCTTTCACACGGAAAAAGATCTAAACTATTTCTAAGACTACTATTCTTAAATTAAGACGTTATTGTACTCATATATCCGCAAGAATAGATATTTTTCCATCAAGGAAAACGTTATCTTTAAAAGTCATTATCTTAGTCTCCTACTTTTAATGATAACTAATTATTAACTTTAGAATAATGGTTCTACTTCAGCTAAGAGGAAGTTTCGAACAATCTTCAATACTAACTTATACTTAATCTAAGATTTCATTTATTTAGTTCAAAAAGTAGAGATTATTGTGATCTGTTACATTTAACACTTAATGTAAGAAGTGTGTCATTTCGTTCAACAACTGTATTATTTAAACAAAACTGATGAATTACTTAAATCAATAAATATTTGATGTTGACTGAAATCGTTTCTTCCTTGATTTAATATTGCGATCTATTAAATTTACTACTTAATGTAAGGATAAATTTCATTTCGTTCAACAGTTGTATTAATTAAATAAAACTGTTTCCTTTTCTTTTTGGAACTTACTACCACATGATAATTTTTCGTTATCTCAAAAATGTGGTTAGTTACCCAGTATGTTACTGGAAAAATAAACCTCTGCGCTTGTGACTTTACATTAAAAGATTAGTCAGAGGGCGTTTTTTGAAACGTTAGGAATTATGTTATTATTTTTTTTGTCTCATATTAGTTGTCAAAAAACATCCTCTGACTAATCTTTTGACGTAAAGTTGCAAGTGCAAAGGTTTATTTTTCCAGTAACATACTGGGTAACTAACTATATTTTTTAGATAATGAATAATTATTCATGTGGTAGTAAGTCCCAAAAAAAAGGAAAAATTTAGAGAATGCCATAAATAATGTTCAGACAATATTTAAATAAAACTGATAAATTATTTGAATCAAATTTGAATTTCTGGAATTGGCTAAGGACTTTTCAGAATTAGAAGAAGTTTTTATGAAGAATGACATTTTATTAAGAAACCAAAAACAAAAATTTTTACAAGTACGAACGGACTTACGTTCGTGAACACACTGTATATGAGACTTCAAATTTACCACAGGAAGGCACATTATTTCTTTATGTGCTTTTAAGTGTTTTATGAATTTTATTCTCTTTCCGATTTGAGGAATAAGTTATATAATCTGTTCTTCTGAAGTTTGCAGTAAATTGTCCAACGTTAGTTAATTTTATTGGCCTAGAAGACAATTATTTATGTTATTAAAGTATAAATAATTTTAAAAAATCATTGTAGCTAACTATATAATAGAAAAGTATACTTGAACTTTCAAACAGGTATGGCATAATAAGTTTTGTACATACGAAACCGTAATTTTTAAGCCCATTTGAATATTCACAAAATTTCCATGCATATATACAAACTGTAAATAGGCAGCTAAAATGCATAATAATTAATACGTTAGCTTAGCATTTTTGGCAAGAACAAAGAACTTTAATCTTAAACTGATAATAAATTAATATCAATGACATCAGAAAATCATTGATTAATAATGTTATATATAGGTACACATCAGGGTATATGACTGGTAAGTCGCCGTATTTCTTTGAACGGATGTTAGTAGAGCTCATGCAACTGATTTAACTGTAATATGCATAATGCAAAACCTAACAGTTTTTGAGATATTTTATTTTTTTTTTAAACTTCCCTTGCCCTTATGTGTTTCAAAACATATGTCATCACCTAAGCGCAGATTTCTTACTCAAAAATAAGATAAATATAGTTTAAAAAAACTAAAAAACACGCTTTTAAAGCACATCAAACTAAAAAGTGAAAAATAATTATTAATATAAACTGAAAACAATAATGAACGAAAAATACTAGTATTATTGTGAAAAAAGCGTGGGTTGCTCGATATACGAAAAATATGGCACAAAGCGCCCCACGCTTTTTTCACAATAATACTAGTATTTTTCGTTCATTATTGTTTTCAGTTTATATTAATAATTATTTTTCACTTTTTAGTTTGATGTGGTTTAAAAGCGTGTTTTTTAGTTTTTTTAAACTATATTTATTTTTCACTTTTTAATTTGATGTGCTTTAAAAGCGTGTTTTTTAGTTTTTTTAAACTATATTTATTTTTCACTTTTTTAGTTTGATGTGCTATGAAAGCGTGTTTTGTAGTTTTTTTAAACTATATTTATATTGCTTATTGATGCTGATATTATAACATATTACGATCCAACAGATACTTCTGAAAAAAAATTTTTTTTTCAGCCATAGACGGGATTTGAACTCACGCCCGCGGAGTACGTCGTTTCGCGTCGACTAAGACTTGCGCCTTAGCCCGCTCGGTCAACGAACGAACTGAGAATCACGGAATGTACTAACAGTAATAAGCCACTTGCTCTCACGCAGAGGATACGTGAGGATATTATTTAATTCTGGCGATCCTGATCAGGATAATGATATAAACTTATCAAATTATTGTATTGTTACCGGTTCTTCGTAAGTGTACAAAGTTTCAATTAAATCTGTCCGTTTAAAGTGGATCAAAAGCGAGTCCAAAGAGTCGGTTACAAACAAACAAACTCACAAGCATACAGGTGAAGCTAATAAAAGCGTGTTAAAAAATAGTTTCTATCAACATAGGTCCATTGCTGTTTCGTACTTGAAATGCAGAATGTTGAAGTTTTATTATTATTTCGGTTAATTTTGTAAAGAAAATATATACAACACTGACTTCTTTAGTTTTAGATGGCACAGCTATGTAGACAGTTAATTGTTGAAAAGAAGTCACCTCTTGATTTTTGTTATATTTAGGTTTCGTGTAGGAGATAAATGTAATTTTTTTATGTAGGTTACTTAATAGCATTATTTTTTTTAATAGACCTAAAAAGACTTTAAAAATTGCATTTATCTTCTACACGATGCCGATATCTAAAAAACGTCAAGAGGTGAAATTTTTTCGGCAATTAACTTTCTACATAATTATGCCATCATAAACTAAAAAAATCAGTGGCGTATATATTTTTTACAGTATGCGCAAAGAAAAATAAAACTTCGATATCTCAGAAACGAAGCAAAAATGGACCTATGTTGATAGGAATTAGTTATATTTGTCTTATTTTTTAGTGTAGAATCTCCGTTTAAGCGATGGCACATATTTTTCGAAACACCCTGTATCTCTTTAATTTGAAAACAATGGACGGTCTACCTGTACCTAGTATTTTTGCATTATTTATGGAAATAAAATATAGTTTTTAAAACTTCATATAAATCTCATTCGAAAAGTAATTTATAGAGAAGTTTTTAAATAATTTGCACGTTTAATGCATTATCAAGTTTTAAAAACAAATTCCTATGAATTTATGATTGGGTTGAAATTTTTTTTACAAATGTAGTTTTTTAGCTCGTCTTTTTATCTCATTAAAGTATTTTACCTAATTTTTGTTACATAACTATGTAAACTAACGCAAGAAACTGAAATATTAAAGAAAGTTTTTTTTCTTAAATCTATTAGACCTCTAAATCAATTGCAAATGAGTTCTACTAACCCACCCTCAAAGGACTAAGTCGACTTACTAGTCACCCTGTATATGTCTTGTATAACACAACGCCACTACAATAAAAATGCAGATCTTGACTATAGATTATATATAAACACAAGCAAGAATTATCAAAAAGGAAAATAACTTGGGAAATCTATACACAACCATTAAACTTCAGATGAATACCTTTTCACCTACAATATAGTGACATTGTGTATTCATTTCTTGTAAAGTATAACGTAATTAAAATAGCTTGCATGCAGTAAAACCAGGATTATTAAACTTAACTTCTAATATTGAAATTAAGGACTTCAATTCCCAACTTGCTAGTAGCTCTTCCATCGTAGACTTATTAACTTCTATTTCACAGTTCATAATGATCATATACTTCTTTTTCAAGTGTAACTTTACAAATATAAATTATTTCATAATAATCAACATCTATGAATATGTTCGATAGTACAGCACACACAATTCGACGCATAGTAGGTAAGGCTTGCCGTCTTTGTTTGGCAAAGGCTTAGCTTTCTACCTCCCACCACTGCGCGATTCACTTGTTCCAACATTAGAACACTTCACATTGAGATTAGCAAGCATTCAATCAAGGATAACAGTTATTGGATTAATAATATGTATAATTCTTCCAGCAAAGTTGTTTGTAGTTTTATTCCAAGAATAGTATTCTTATGTCAAGAAAAACATTTAAACAAGAATTTACTTCAAGATGTCCTTATACTTACTCTCACGGTTAACAGTACTCGAAAGAAGTGTACTATTAAGAGTATATTTAATACATACTTATACCTCGAAGGAATCAAACTTATATTGATTTAAAGACTTGCGCTAATGAAACTCAAAAATATATCTGTTCTTGGCTTACAAGTATAAAAATTCAAGAATAATCGATTACTTTGATATAGAATAGTTTTCTTTCCGTGCAGATATAAGAATTTGTTAAATAATTTGCTACATAATGTGTCACACTGAAACGGCAACACCCAGTGATGCATAAAGAATTCAGGTGAATGTGGTAACATTTTGCTACCGAACGATTGAGGGTTAATTTTGTTTTTGGTACTCACTCAAAAAGGCATTGTTAGTGATGTTCGCATCACTGACAATGCATCGAGTTCGAGAATGTGCGAATTTTCAACAATTAATTAATTAGTAAGTGCCAAAAAGAAAAAGGAAAATTAAATGAATGGAGAAGAATCCGACGATTACGAGAAGTCAGTATTCTTTTCACGAAATTGCTTATAGGGTTGGCCGAAATACATTAACAGTAATGCAGTGTTGGAATATAGAGGTTAGACGAAATAGTAAGTTTATTTTGCAAAAATTAGTCGTTAATTAGCATTTTAAGGTACAGGAACCAAAGTGTAATAATTTGATCTTAATGTGCAAGGCCCATCCATAAAACCCGTGCCGATATTTTCAGCTATTTTGACCCTTCCCCCTCCCATGTCTGTGCCAGATCATAGCGTTTCGTGAACCCCCCTTGGACATCACATAACAGACCAGAGAGCACCCTCCTCCAAAAAATATAGGAGCGGCAGTGTTATTCAGTTCCTTTTATTAATTTATTGTCATTTCCATTACTTTATAAAAAATGTACCCTGTCACGTGACGTATGAGACTCACTCCCCCATTTGATATTTTGCGACGCTTTGATGGACCCTATGCCCCCCTTAACAGCGTCAGGATTTTTATGGACGGCTTTCAACAGTAAGATGCAATAATTCCTGTTAATATAAGGCCTTTTACGAATTGTTGTCTGTGAAAAATATAGCTTTTGACAGTTCTGAAAATGATTCAGAGGACAATAATACGCCTCTCCAACAAGTGAAGGAGCAACTTGTTAGCCGCAAACGACGCAAGAACTAAATTTCTTCTTTCTATTTAGGATTACGTTTAAAGTTTATTTTACTGTATTTGTTGCTACATTACTTATCTGTGTAACTTAACATAAAGTTGGTTTCTTTCTCTTCATCAGTGTTTAAATTATCATAAGTGTATAAAACCCCAAACCAAAGGGCGTATAAACATATGTCATTTCATACCTTCCTTATTAGAAGTATCATAAAGGCATAAGGACTAAAACACACTGCTATATTTTAATTAGCTTCGTACTTATGTTTTGGTTCATATGCCCTTCTGCTATGATGCCCTCGAATATACTTCAGGAGCTTATAATCGAATTTATTATGAATATATCTATTTTAAAAAGCCCATTACCAGAAAATAGTTTAATTAAACATTGGAAAATAAAATTGCATTGAATTTATTTCCAGAACGCTCTAAACCTAAATATCAGAATGAATTAAAACACTTAATTAAATTTGTTATTCTTCGTATTTGAAATATCTGTAGCTAGATATTTATTTGTTCATATAAATATTACATTACAAAATACAGTTTCTTTCAGAAAATCAAATTACAAGCTAGTGGAATATAAACTCTTCATATGACATGGTGGTGCTCATAGCGGAAAAGTTTATATTAAATTGATTTACCTGAGTAATTCAACCTTTTACTCGATGAAAATGTCAGCATAACGTAAATAAATCTTAATCGTTTTATGATTTTCATAATTTTTATAAAATATATAAAACAGGCCAGTTATCAGATGTAAATTAGATTAGATTACGAGTGAGTTGCTAAGGCCCCAGTTGTCTCCCTTAATTGCGACTTAAAAAGGGTATTTTGTGATAACCCTTATATCTATGTATACCCATTAATTTCTAGTCTTCTGCAGGAATCCTGCTTCAAATGTCGTAGCCTTTGATAGATCCTTAGCACGTTACACGAGCAAAGTATGTTTCGCAGATTTCGCTTCATCTATACAGAAGTGACATATGTCGCTTTCAGCTGTGCCCATTTTATAGAGATGGTATCTCATTGGGCAATGGCCTGTGAGAAAGCCTGTTAGTATCCTTAACTCTAGTTTGCTAACTTCGAGTAGCTCGCTAGCCCTTTTTTTCAAGTTGTTTACAAACTTCTTCGCTTGTCTGGTGTTAGTCTCCATTAGGAAAATGTATGTTCCTTTCCTCATTTTCTGACCTCGTCTGTTGTGTGGCTTTTAGATATTCCAAAAACGTTTCCCCTTCGATGAATGATGATTCTGTGTATCTTCCCCCCGCAATGCTATCAATAATATCATTCCCTCCTATTTCTTCATCCACTTGCAAGTAAAGGAACTTAGAATATACAAAGTGTCTGGAGTATACGCACAAATATTTTGCGAAATTTAATATATTCCCAAAAGAAGTAAAAAATTCTGATAATTTTTTTTTAATTTTTATTCATTGTCATTTTAAACAGTTTTTCACATACATGTGCATCACAATTACTTCATACGTTTTTATACAAAATCGGTCAACCAGTTCGATTTTTGAAGCTCCTAGTACTTTTATTGGAAATATATCAGTAATTTGGTGCCTGTGAAGAAGAATGATATTCTTGGGTGCAACTAAACACAGCGTCATAGAAATTGTTCAAAATGTCTGCCATTTCCACATACGCATGGTTGACTGCGACGTACCCAGTTTCAAAAAACACACTGAGGAACTTCTATATTGCCAGGTTTTTGTCTAATTACAAAACACTGTATTTTAACGATAATAAAAGAATAAAAATTACCGTTTCATCTGTTTATTGTAGTACAAATTTGTTTAACACTCGTCGTTAATTAAATTTTTCAAATACAGTTTTATTGTTTTCGACTATTACCTTAAAACTGGACACATCACACACATCGACAACATGGATTTTTAAGATCCGACAATTATGAATCATATGGAAACTGAATTCATTTTGTCATTTTCTTTCAATGGAACCTCAACCTCACACTTATATTATATTTGTTTGATTTCATTATAACAATAACAAAAAGTGCACCACTGTAGTATGTTGTCTTCTTGTAAATTAGTTCCCAAGGGACTCTTATGACCTCTTAATGACCATGAAGATGTATACATCACGTTGCTTATAAATATTGTACAATAATTTACGACCCATAATCGTCTGGCAGTTTTCTTTATTATTCAAGTAAAGATATGAAAAGCAAAATGGATATGGCCATAACTAAATATTTTTATGCCTCGAATACAGCCTTTCGACAAATATAATCCAGATAGTTTAAGAATCTAACAGAATTAGTGCGTCCTGGTTCCTACCAGGAAAGAATTGGCAGGAAATCTTTTGGATAGCGTACATGATGAAATTGACGCAGAAATTCGAGAAAAAAATAATTGAAAATAAGAGACCGTTAACGTTATTAACAGATGATTGGTCAAACGATCCTATAATTGCTACTAGTATGCATACAGGAAAGTCATCATGTTTATCGAGTGCAATAGAGTGTGGACCAGAAAAAAACAGTTGAATATTGTATGGAAGTAATTAAGAAAAACAAAGATGAAGTTAACGAAAAAGTTAAAGACGTATTTGCGGTAGTCACAGATAAAGAAAATAGACTGAAAATTTTGAGAGCAAAAATTTAAGAAGAGGGTCCAATAATAATGACATGGCTGTAACTCTCATTATTTGAATTTGGTAGAACAATCAGTCACACCAAATACCGTTATAAAACATATACTACAAATTCATAATTATTTTAGAACGCACCATGAATGATACCATGTGGAATTCGCAATTGGCTTGCCTTAAAACTTATTGTAATAATTACTACATATACCGAGATATTATAAAGAACCCTGATATTGATATTGATCAAGACAAATATATAAGACAAAATAAATGATATGAATAACAGAAATGCTATAGATTTGCAAGAACAATTAAAAATCGTAGGAAAATCATTGTAAGTACAAGGGGATCAAGGACTATCAGATGCGGTAGAAACTTGGTTAAATTTAATTTTGGATAACGAACTTGAATTCTATAAGGAAGCAATCATAGCTAGATTTTATGGGGCAATGGAACCATTTCACTTTTTGACGGGTCCAAAAAGAAAGCTGAATTCATTTGGAAACGGAGATGGAGGTAATTAACAAAACAATAGCACTTTTGCAATATTTAAAATTTATTTTTTCAGGAAGCTATAATACTAATGTTAACCAGACTCTAAATTATAATGATGCACAGAAAGCTGAAGATTGGCTAAGTAGCCATTATCCAGAATTTGTTCCCGGTTTCTTAAGTTTTCAATTGTCAGATTATGAAGTGTTCCCCAAAGCTATGTTTGAAAATGATATTTTAATTAACTTCAATGGGTATAAATGGTGGATACTCATCAAAGAAAAATTTATGTACAAATTAAATGAATTCAAGAAAAAACATTCTACAGCTTCTGAATCAGAAATAAAACGCTATGAAAATCTAGTAAATATTTTTTTTTTAAAATTGCATAGCTGTCCCACTTCTAGTGCCGCAGTACAAAGGATTTTTTCTACATTCGGCCATATTTGGAACAAGCTAAGGAATAAGCTTGGAGCTGAAAAGAGTTCAAAACTAATTAAGATTTATAGACATTTAAATAAGACTTAAATAAATATCTTTACCTTTTGCCTTTTACATTCCAGTTTGAGGAACATTTGTTAAGTTTTTGTTTCATGTTTTTACTTTTATCAAGTTTATTATTTATTTGTTTTATTGTTTTTTGTTTTATAACAAAATGACTAATATATTGACACATAATATGTTATATTTTTGTTATTGTTTGAGTGTTTGTGAAGTGAAAATATAAATTTTTATAATAACTGTTATTTTTCTTTCTTACGAAAGAAAAACCTAAACACAAACAAAAACTCATATGGACTTTTCTAAATCAAAAACCCACAAAAAACCCACCCATTTTAACCAGGGGATTTTTCTAATGGTGGGTTTTTGTGAACGCAATCGCCTTTCTGCTACTCATTATATTAACTAGAGTTACACGTGTGACCTCATTCCGGCTCTGTATATATTTTGATATCATTATGTTCTTTATGCATAATAGCTATTGTTATATCTATTGTTTTAATCATTGACGTAATTGTAAACGATTGTATGTAAATAATTGACGTATTTGTAAACGATAAGGAATCCTATAAATATAGAATCCGGATTCCTCATCGCCAGAGCTAATTTATACTTTGTACTAGTAACTTATATCAATAAATAAGTATTCATGTTTAGTGTATCGTTTAATTCCTAAACGCCCGCTAAGTGAACACGTAATTGGCGCAGTCGGTAGGATAGTGCCCTTTGGACCAAGAATCCAGAATTTGCATCCATTGATTGACTTCAGTCATTAAGGCACTAACACAAGGAACCAGGAACAAGAATCGACCCAGGTCAAGTCATTGGTAAGTCTGTGAGTCTTCTTTCTTATCCTTTCCTTTCTATTGATATAATTCAAGTGCATACATATTTTTGTCTCTCCGAATTTATCGACTGTATATCGATAAACCGTAAAACCCTTGGAACGTATATCCAAATCGAACTTATTGACTGTATATCAATAATTCGAGTAGTTTTATAGTTAGATTAAGTTGAACTTTTTTATTATTATTATTTTATTTTGTTTTTGCAAGTTATATTACTAATTTGAAATACAATGGCAACTCCAAGTCCAAATGTACAATATCAATTACTCAAAATGTTTATAGATGTCATACCAAACTTTGATGGTACTCCATCTCTATTAAATGATTTTATTGATGCTAGTGATGAATTAATCACAAATTACGCTGCAGATAATGAAGTGCAGAACAAATTTCTATTACGAGCAATTAAAAATAAATTGCAAGGTCAAGCTAGAATTAATGTCTCTACTAGATTAGAAGTAAATTCTTGGGCAAGTATGAAACAAATCCTCCTCCAAACTTTTGGTGATCCTCGCGATTTAGATACTTTGCAACAAGATTTAATTCATTTACATTACGATTCACGACGCGAATCATTAGTTAATTTTAGTAATCGAATTTTACAATGTCAATCATTGTTAATGTCCAAATTGAGACAACACCCAGACTCTCGTGCAGTAAAAGAAGCCTTGAGTTCAGTTTTTCAAAAACTTAGTTTAGATACTTATGTTAGAAACCTTCCTTTAAATTTTCAACAAATGGTACGAACGAAAGAAATAGATAACTTAGAAGATGCAGTTATGTTCATTACCAAAGAGGAACAATTTCAACAGTATAAACGAACCCTTGAACAACCTACATATAAAAATAACAAAACTCCAAATCCACAATTCCAACAATCTCGCCCATCATATCCACAATTCCAACAATCTCGCCCATCATATCAACAATTCCAACAATCTCGCCCACCATACCAACAGTTCCAACAATCTCGCCCACCATACCAGCAATACCCACAATTTCAGCAATCCCGACCAAATCAACAATTCCAACAATCTCGTCCACCATACCAACAATTCCAACAATCCCGTCTACCATACCAACAATATCAACAATTTCAACAATCCCGACCAAATCAACATTTCCAACAATCTCAACATCAGCCTCATCAGTCCTATTGGCAAAATAAATCCATGCAGCCCGGAAATGCAATGCCAGTTAAGCATAACTACCCCATTAATCAACAAGCCTTTGGTACACCAAAGAATCACTCCAACACACCATACAAACCAACACCCATGTCAGGCATATCCTCTATTAAAACAAATCTCAATTTCAATGAAGCCGATATTACACCCCGAGTATATTCTTATGATAGCCCTTTTAATAATGATCGAGCTAACCCAAATAACCCTTTTGATATTAACCCCATTAATCCAAATTATGATCATCCAAATTATGATCATCCAAATTATGATCATCCAAATTATGATCATCCAAATTTTGATCATCCAAATTATGATCATCCAAATTATGATCAAAACGAATCGGAAGAAGTCAATGAATCACAATTCAATGAAGAATATATCGAAGAATCAAATTTTTCGACGGACACCTATTCGGACAACCCTACTTAGAACTAAATCACAACTTAACTAATAGTTCCCTTCCCTATATCCAGATTCATAATCCCCCTCTCAAATTACTCCTCGATACAGGTAGCTCTAAAACCATTATCAAACCAGAAGTAGTTCAAAAGTATTACCCAAATAATATCATTTTTAACCCAATCCAAATCAAAACTGGATCAGGACAAATAGTTGTTAATCATCAAGCTAGAATTCCTTGCTTTCCAGAATTCAATGCTCAAACAGATCTAGAAGTTATCTTGTTTGATTTCCATAATTTCTTCGACGGTGCTCTAGGCATTGAAGACATTAAAAAATTGAAGATTGACATCTCAACTAATCATAACACTATTTCAAATAACTACTTTTGCCTACCTATATTATATCGATCCCCGTATCAAGACCTGAATACAAATCAACTAATTAAAATTCCACCACATCAAATTTCAAGACTAACTCTACCTACCAATTATCCCGATAACACAGAACTCCTAATTACCGAAATTCAATCAAATGAATACTACCTTCCTGCAACAGTCTCCAAAGTTAATAATGGACAAATATGTTTTGAAATACACAATTACGACACTCAAATTCATTGTTTCGACCCGAATAAATTAAAAGTCAGTCCAATGTCAGAATATGATACATATGATTACACTATACGAAGCGAATATACAAACAGCCAGGTACCAGACCTAACTTCCCTTTTACGTACATCACACTTAAATAAAGAAGAACGCACAAAACTTTTCCAGCTTTGTAAAAAGTACACGGACATTTTCAAAAAAACCTGACGACGCTTTAAGTTTTAATAACTCAGTAAAACATGAGATCGCAACCAAAGACAACATTCCAGTACACGCAAAAAGCTATCGCTACCCTTATATTCACAAACAAGAAGTTAGTCAACAGATAGACGAAATGTTGAAGAATAATGTAATCAGACCCTCGCAAAGCCCTTGGTCATCACCAATATGGATCGTCCCAAAGAAGATGGACGCTAGTGGAAAACGAAAATGGCGACTGGTAATCGACTATAGAAAAGTCAATGAAAAAACAACTGATGATAGGTATCCGATACCTAACATTACAGACATACTCGATAGACTAGGCCGATGTTCATACTTTTCCACGATTGACTTAGCTTCAGGATTCCACCAAATTGAGATGCACTCCGACTCCATAGCAAAGACAGCCTTCACAGTAGACAATGGTCATTACGAATTTATCCGTATGCCTTTTGGTCTCAAGAATGCTCCAGCTACGTTTCAGAGATGTATGGATAACGTTTTACGAGATCTACAGAACAAAATCTGTATGGTATATATGGATGACGTTATAGTTTTCTCAAATGGATTACAAGAACATCTACAAAATCTGGAATTAGTGTTTCAAGCTTTCAGACAACATAATCTTAAAATTCAAATCGATAAAACAGAATTCTTACGAAAAGAAGTAGCTTTCTTAGGACACATAATAACACCAGATGGTATCAAACCAAATCCCGACAAGATAAAAGCAATTCAACACTTCCCTTTACCCAAAACTACCACCGAAATAAAATCATTCTTAGGTCTCTTGGGATACTACAGAAAGTTTATTAAGAACTTTGCTAAAATTACAAAACCACTAACTAGTTGTTTAAAAAAGGATACGAAAATTACTTTTACTGACGAATATGTTAACTGTTTCAAAATTTGCAAATCACTATTAATGAATAACCCAATACTACATTACCCTGACTTTTCCAGACCTTTTGAAGTAACTACAGACGCCTCTAATTATGCTATCGGCGCTGTACTTTCACAAAATGACAACCCTATCAGTTACGCTTCACGAACCCTTAATCCTTCAGAAACAAATTATTCAACTATAGAGAAAGAATTATTATCAGTCGTATGGGCCTGTAAAACCTTCCGCCCTTGTATCTATGGAACCAAGTTTATTATATATACAGATCATAAACCATTACAATGGTTGTTTTCCTTAAAAGAACCCAACTCTAAATTAGTCCGTTGGAGACTTAAATTAGAAGAATATGATTATGAAATCAAATACAAACAAGGTAAACAAAATAAAGTTGCCGATGCCCTCAGTAGAATCAAACTAGAATGTAACATCAATGAAGATGAAGATAACGCAAGCATTCAAGCTCAATACGGTGACTTAGATTCAATAATCGATAGCATCCTTAATGAAGAACCAAACATCCTTAATGAAGAACCAAATGAAAACGAATTAATGACAGTAGACGAATTAAATGAATTATTACCACCCGAAAATCATGATGATAATCAGACTGTACATACTAGTCATGAAGAACCCATTTTCACTATACCCTATACAGAAAAACCCCTCAACCATTTCAAAAGTCAACTAATTATTACAGAATCAAATACTACCCCTATTAACATATGCGATTCTAAAATAATATTTAACAAATTTAGACATTCCATCACCTTCCGTAGTAACTCAGATGATGATGAAACATTCAGGTTCTTAAAACCCTTAATATCGCTAGACAACATCACTTGCTTAAAAGTTTCAACCCCCTCGTTGGAAAGAAAAATTACCAGAATCTTGAGAACCTCTCTCACCCATCACCGGAACACTAAAATACTAATATCAAATAAAATTGTAGACGATGTCCTCGCGGAACCCGAACAACAACAAATAATACAATATCACCATCAAGGAAAAACGTGTCACAGAGGAATTAAAGAAACTATCAAATCAATTCAACGAAACTATTATTGGCCTAATATTCAAACTGACGTTACCAATTATATCAACACATGTCAAACTTGCCTTTTATCTAAATATGATAGAAACCCTCAAAAGATCAAACTTCAAACATCAAACACTCCTTCTAAACCTTTTGAACATATCCACGTTGATACATTTATAATAGACAAACAATATTTTCTTACCATCTTTGATCCTTTCTCAAAGTTTGGTCAAGCCTATTATCTTGAAACCAAAAATAGTATTAATATCATGGAAGCCCTTTTACTGTTTATTTCTCACATGGGAATCCCCAACAAAATCACAGCTGATAACGGAACGGAATTCAACAACCAATTGATCAAAGAATTTTGCCTTTTACACAATATTCAACTTCATTTTACTACTCCCTATCATTCCAACTCCAACTCCCCTGTTGAACGATTTCACTCAACCCTTATTGATTCAATAAGATGTTTAAAACAAGAACACCAGAAACCCATAAGTTATCTGATGACACTTGCTGTTCTTTTATACAATAACTCAATTCATTCAGTAATAAACATAACACCATTTGAGGTAGTTCACGGTCCCAGAACAAATCCCTTTGACCTTTCACCTCAATTAATTATCAACCAATACACGACCCAGCACAGGGAAAACTTACAAACCTTACATACACAAATCAAGGATAGAATTACAAGCAATAAAGAAAAGGTCATAACAAAATGTAATACCAAATTACAAAACCCAGAACAGGTTCACACTGATCAAGACGTCTTTGTACGCACAGAACCACGTAGACCAAAAGATTATCCGCGATTTAAAAAGACAACCGTGATTAACGACAAAAATAATAAAATACTAACCGACATAGGATTAGTACATAAAAACAAGGTTAGAAAGCAGAGAAAACTTATCAAACAAATTTCTTTGCAGGATGATAATGAATCTCATCACACACATCCTGACCTTCCTGATCATGATCCTACCGATCCTACCGATCCTACCAACACTAGCAGACGATATAACTTTCGACCCCGTCAATAGTGTCGCACTATTTGAAAAAATTGGCAAACAGGTATACACAATAGATCGATACCATACATTTATTCATAAATTAGACCTTCAACCACTATACATGACTTTTGACAAAATAATCTTAATGAGCAATCAAAATAAAGAAAGAAACTCAACCCAAGGCATTTCAGAATCACTCGTACACCAAGAGGAAAGTCTAAAAATAATCTTGTACCAGGAATTTCGAAAATTCAGACCAATCAAAAGAATAATTAAGAGAGGCCTGTTTAATTTCATTGGAGATATTGATAAGCAATTATTTGGCACTGCAACTGAGAAAGATATGGAACAATTTGATTCCAAATTAAATACTTTATTAGCAAATGAAAAGAAACTCGGAACAGAAATTAATCTGCGTACTTCATTATTAAAATCATTTACCAACAAAACAAACGTTATAATGAAACAAATTGAAGCTAACAATATAAAATTAGAACAAAACATCAAATACTTCTCAGATCAACTTAGTATAAACTTTCAAAGGCAAATTATAATTAACCAATTTGAACTAATACTCTATTATGTTCAACAAATTGAACAAACTGTAAGCCTCCTTCACCTTAATCAAATTAGTTTCTTTTTATTAAGCCCTTCAGAAATAGATGATATTGTAACACACTTACGTACACTATATCCTCTTAATGAAATACCCCGTTTTGGATATATACAGTCTTATTATACTTATTTCCAACCAAGGTTATATTATGAGAAATTTTGTTATTATATTACTTTATCAGTACCAATTTTGGCAACACAACCACGCCTTGAATTGTATCATGTGATACCTATCCCCGTCCTTAATGTTTCTCTCTTTTATTATCCTAAATACCTTGTCACTGACTCACAAGACAACCACCAATGGCTTAGTTCGCCACCAAATGTTGTTGAGAATATATACTATACACCTGAAGTCCGATATGAAACCGAATCCGATTGCCTCCTAGATATTTTTAGACATAGGAAACCTAGAAACTGTCAAGTAATTAGGACTGTTTATAAGACACCATATGTACTTCAGTTAAAATCCTCTGACTACATACTAATAGTCAGCAAAAGTACAACCATCGAATATAGTTGTAGAGCAGGAATCTCTAATACGAAGACTATCTCACAGAACTCAAAAATAACCATGACACCTGGATGCAAATTTTCAGTAGATGAAAAGATATACGAATATGAAGACCCAATCTCCACCAGCACCACATACCTTGTACCAAATATTTCACTACAAGGATTCCCAATGGTTCCACTACATAACATTTCCCTAGACAGTCTCTACAGGGAACAAAACTTAATCACCCATCTACAACCAGTGCATATAGAAGACTTCAAGCCTATACCTTGGCATTATGATTATGCTTGGAAAATTTTTATTGTAATATGCCTAATCACTTTTGTTTTAGTCCTCTTCTATATCAAATGTAAAAAACCAAAAGAAGGACTAGCAGTCTTTTTCAACAAAGCAAAGGACCAAGCAACCATACAACCTTGTACGCAAGCCGAATCTCCTGCAGACCCCCGGCTTCCCTTTTAAGATGGGAGGAGTTACACGTGTGACCTCATTCCGGCTCTGTATATATTTTGATATCATTATGTTCTTTATGCATAATAGCTATTGTTATATCTATTGTTTTAATCATTGACGTAATTGTAAACGATTGTATGTAAATAATTGACGTATTTGTAAACGATAAGGAATCCTATAAATATAGAATCCGGATTCCTCATCGCCAGAGCTAATTTATACTTTGTACTAGTAACTTATATCAATAAATAAGTATTCATGTTTAGTGTATCGTTTAATTCCTAAACGCCCGCTAAGTGAACACGTAATTCTAGTGTCAATATATGGAAATCCTCCAAAGTTTCTTCCTTTCATAACAAAAGGAAAACCTGAAAACACAAACTTTCGACCCATAATAGTCAAATAAACTTTTTCCAAGGTTTTAGTACGATACCCAACAATCTACATATCTGCACGATATTCTACATAATATAGTAATTATGTAAAATGCTTTTATCACCTTTACCACATGGTTTCATAAAGAATCACTCTAATGTGACTAATCTTATGTGCATTACGCATTACGAAATACAGCTCAAAATGTAATAAGTCACTTCATAAACAAGTTCTACATTTCTAACGATTTAATAACTTTTTTAACTTGTTATATTACTAATAGATCACAGTATTATCTTATAATGGTTATAAATTTGTCGAATTTATTGTTTCTTCTGAAGTCTCTCAGGGATCTATATTGAGACGCATGTTGTTTAACATATCTGTGAATGATATTATTGATCATTTGCATGTGTTTTGTTCATTATGTACATCTTAAAATATAGTCAAGATTTGACAGTATGATGACAGTGTTGGTCTGAGTTAATATAAAATACACCCTTGATCATTTAAAACAGCGGATCTGAATGGCTAAAAGTATTAGTATCTAAATTATCTAGCTAAAAATGCTAAAATTAAGTATCATTATCATGTAAAGGATTAAATTGATATTGGTTAGACAATTACATTTAATGATGGCGAGCCTACTCGTAGATGTAACACTTTCTAAATGACTCTCATTTTCAAGAATATAGAATCAGTGACAGATACCTACAAAATTCTAACCTTATATCACAGTCATAATTTTGCCAACAGCAAAAGTTTTAAGGCTTTTTGCATTCAGTTGCTCAAAACTCGAGTACTGGTACGACACTGCTATTTCTTATTTCATTCTTCTCTCTCTCATGTTTAGAATTTGTTGTTTACTGGAATACTAACCTTAATTCAGTCTATATTCGTAAATAGAATTTGTGGTGTAAAATATGGTAATCATCTCAAAATTAACTCATTATTCAATAATTCAACATAAATTGATTGTTTATTTACATGTTATGTTTAAAGGAAAATATTTGTAATTTCAAGTAATCCGAAATACAAAACCGACCTGTGAGAGTAAAAATGTATGTTATATATGATTATATTTTCTTATACCACAACAGAGTCGACAACAGAAAATTAGTAATTTCGGATCACTTATAAGAATAATGTATGTTTTATTACTACTTAAGACATTACGAAAAATGAGGAACAACCAGTAGTTCCAAATCCTGTCAGTCAGCGCGGATGATGACTCCTGGATGTCAACGATGGGTGGCCCTCATATCCTATGGCTGCCCGTGTCACAGTAGAAGCACTTACGCGAGGTTTCCTTTCTGTGCCCGTGCTCTACGCGAGATGCTCTTAGCTGTGAGCCTTTTGGAAGATGGCCTACATCAACTTTTTGACTAAGTAACCGCTGTTTTGTTCATAAATGCAGATGAAAATTTAATAATTACAAGGGCGTGTCATGTTTAGTTAATGGTTAAAGTGTTTTCTTGAAAAAGCCTCTAAGTTTATTTGTGGTTATACGAACGACAGTTTGATGTATTTGAAATATCAATGAAACTTGCGTGATGTTTTAGAGCCATTGTGAATGTATACCTGAAATTTTGTCCGCGCTCTAATTTTTGTTCCCGTTTTCCTAACCATCATAAGTCATATAAAAACCTGTACTGCAAGTAAAAAGTAAAGTTGGCAACAATTTCATAAGGACAGTTTAATGAGAAAATGTAAAATGTTAAAAATCCAGCAAGTAACAAAATTAACTAAGGACGTTTACTGTGTAAAAGGACATTTCTTGATGAAGACATAATAAAGTGAAGTGATGATGGTTTGTAATACACAAAACACAAAATTGAGCAATAATCAGTTTATGGAAATTCCTCGCTGAATGGAAGAGGGTCGCTTTATGTCTCTCCCCTTTAAGAAGGGTTCGCCAGAGAATGGCCCTTACGGCTGCTGTAGAGCAGAAATTATCCAAATACAGTTGTTTGTGATACAAGTAAATGATATAGATGGAGCCTTCCTTTTAAAAGTCTTTTATTAAAATGCAAATAAATATTTAAACAGTTTAGAGGAAAATACTTTCTCAGTGTTGTAATATTTGAAAATTTAGAGTTTGTGTAATAAACACAGGGAATAAGTAATGACGACTTTCGAACTGGTGAGGATTAAGATAAAGTATTTATATCAGTTTGGTGAAAGAAAGGTATTTTCTCTAATAACCTGTTAAGTACGTTATATATTTGAAAAATCATATATGTACAACAAATTGTTTTTTCGCTCATTGTAATTTTAATTGCTGCATTTTCCAACTCAACAATTCAACAATTTACTACGGTTTTAACTAATAATTTACTTAGTTGGAAAATGTCGTAACCTTATAATATTATATTAAACCGAAACTTCAATTATAACCCAAGAACTATTAATTATTTAGATAGCACACAAATATCTACATGTGCAGGAAAGTAACTTCTTGTTAAAATTATTTTTTGTAATATACTGGGTGATTCTAAAGTAAGGACTAACTACTCTAGCGTGAGGTATTCGTCAAAATAAGTAATTTTTGAACATTTTTACTTAAGGAAGGCCCTCTTTGTTTAAGTCGATATCAGCAAGTGTTATCGAGTAAACTGATCGTTAAAATTTCCTTTTTTATAAGTTATTAGGCTGAAACATTTGCCTATGAATTTACCGTGGCAAACAAAAGAGTAATGTTGCTATAACGCGTGAGTAAAATCTTGATAAACTGTCAGTTCGGTTTTGCAAAATTTAATTTATATCAAAGTAGTGATTGTCGCCAGTGTAACTATATATTTTTGAAACGGAAAATTATTCAAATCTAGAAATGACAGATACGCATTTTATTTATGGCAATGCGTCTGAAAATGCAAATGAACAGACTCCCTTGTCGAAAAGTATTTGAGAACATTCTTAAACGTTGATTAATGTTCGACCAAACGACTTACGTTAAGCATATGCGCAGCTCTTCTTACACAAATTCTTGGATTTTGTTCACCTATTTTCAAGACATGTTCTTCCATCCCCGGTGTTCTTACAAACCTGGCTCTACCACGATCATTTACTCTTGCCATCAAAAAGCCACTCTCTCTTAAACGTTGATTAGAGAGTGGCTTTTCGATGGCAAGAGAAAATGATCGTGGTAGAGCCAGGTTTGTAAGAACACCGAGGATGGAAGGACATGTCTTGAAAATAGGTGAACAAAATCCAAGAATTTGTGTAAGAAGAGCTGCGCATATGCTTAACGTAAGTCGTTTCGTCGAATTCTTCTCTAATAACTTCTCCACACTTTCCATATATGCAGCGTGTCCAAGCTTTAAATCTTAATGACTATTAACTGCGCCTATAATTCTGTCAATGGCTGTTGTAAAAGATGAGATGATTACCAAATTTTTCTTCTCATATTTTGTTTGCGGATGAGGCAAACCTTACCAGAGACAGTTAGGCCAATTTTCACAACGACCATGAATGAGCTGATGAAAATGTTTTTCTTCAATAGAGACATCAGATACGGTTTGCAATCAACGTTTGGGCCGAAATTTTAGGTGATAGACTAATCTTACTGTTCGTGTTGCTTAATCGACTATCGGCCAAAATTACTATAATTTTTTTGGTCAACAATTTGCCGGAGCTTGTACCCGAGAATGACCACCGGAACATGGTTTTAGCATATAGGACTCCACCGCATAACATACTGAATGTAAGAAAACATTTAGATGAAACGTATGGAGAAAATTGGATTGCTAGAGGAGGTTCCGTTCTCTGGCACCCCCGATCCCCTGACCTTATCCACCTGAATAATTTTTTGTGAGTCATCTCAAAGCGAAAGTCTATGCAACGGGAAATGACAACATTGACTTCGTGCACGAGAGAGTTAAACTTGCATGCATGAAAATAAGACAGTCTCCAGGAATTTTTTAAAGAGTTGGCAATTCTTTAGAACTTCGGGCTACATTGTGCGTCCAAATAGAAGACGGTCATTTCTAGCAATTATTGTAATTTATTCTTTGTATCCTTATAATTATAATATTGTATTTGTATTGTTAAAATTACAGTTGTATTATTACAGTTCAGTATCACCATTATTGTAAATATTTAGTTGCAAACGTGTAACTAGTTCTAGTTTCTTGTTTTGTTTTCATCTTTTTACCGCCATGCGTTAGGATGATTTTAAAACTTAATTTACTGGTTGTCGATATCGACTTAAACAAATAGGGCATTTTTTAATTAAAAATGCCCAAAAATTCTAAATTAATGGTAAAAATTCCTGAAGGTGCGTTTTACGCCACATGTTAATAAAACTTCTTGACTTATTTTGAAGAGTACAACACGCTGTAGAAGTTTGAAACCCTATTTTAGAAACACCCTGTATAATTAACGACTACATACATACCTGATGATGATTTCTTTCAGTCGTCCATCAAGGTGGTTAATATTATTATCTTGTGAATCTTTTATGATTGTATCTTATCGGTCTGTTGTAATTATGAGTGTATGTTTGACTTTTTTGCTAAAAGATATTATACGTAAATGTGAAAATTCTATGTCGTCTGGATTTGTAGAGGAAATAACATGCGACGATGGAATTACTTTCAGTACGATGTGAAATACATTCTAGTATGAAATAATGTAAATGTTTTTTTTTAGAAATGTTCAGTATGTATATAAGAGAAAAATAAATCCTCGTGATATAGAGTCCAAACATGTAATGTTTGAGTGAGTCGAATTTTATGACATTACATCGAAGTTTCGAGCGGTATTACTTATTAGCAAAGCTCTGGAACAAAACAGTTATTTATGCACCATGGGAGTAAAGTGAGGGTTTTAGTCCCGGCATGAATAGTGTTTCCCGAGCACAACGAAACACACTTTACTCTCGAGGTACATTATTTATGCACCATAGGAGTAAAGTGAGTGTTTTAGTCCCGGCATGAATAGTGTTTCCCGAGCACAACGAAACACACTGTACTCCCGAGGTACAGTATTTTTTTTGTAGGAACGGGTACAAGTTTTATTATAAAAAAATGAAATGTAAAAGTTAACGAATAACGAATAATTGGCCACGAAGTTTTGTATTTTATTCCGAATTTATCTTGGTATCGTTGTATTTAATTGTCTGTTTGACATTATTTTTTATTTATTTCTGTTTGTTTCCGTTCAGATTACTAAATATTACTAAATATTATTAATTACCAAATATTATGAACTGGGAAAATTACCTTATTAATGATAGTTTCAACAAGAAATAAGTCTATGGTTATGGTTTTTATGGTTTACATGTTTGATTCTTTATTTTTTGTTCTTTCTACCAATAAAAGTTTTACATAATAAAACTGTTGACTTTGCGTTATGTTTGTATTGTTCATTGATTTTCCATGGCGACTTTAAATTCTCAGGAAATATACGGTAGTTTTACTCCCTGTTTGGAGGCAGTAGTAAAATACCATTTTATTCTCGTTTGTACAAGAAATATATTAAAATGAGTAGAATAGTACAATAATGAATTCAATAATAATGTTTTCTAATTATTGACTTGAATTACTTACTTAAGCAGTAAGTTTGCTGCATTCATTCCAGATCATGAGAAGTTTTTCAGCACCATTTTTCAGGCTTCTTCTTGATTCCACACCATTTGTAACTCCTGGTACACGCGAAAAGAGAGCTGCCGTACTGCTGCTTGTGTCGGGAGCAAAGAGGCCGCGTCCACCTTTTTCCTAGTTTTCCGCAGATTTGACAAACTTGATATATCTTCCTAGTGTTGTGAGGGCCGAATATTTCCGAACGAATATTTCCGAATATTGCGTAAGTTACGGTGTTATTCGCACCCCCGAGAAGAAACAAAGAAATATTTCTGAAACGTTCAAAGCATTTTTCGGGAATATTTCTAGTAGGCCAGGCGACAGGTCGAAAAAAAAGCCTCAATAAGGAAATAATTAGTGGAAAGCTGGAAATTACTTAAATCGCTTTATTTGGACCCAGATATTACTCTCCCAAGTTTTCCCCCTCGAGCGAAGTCGGCGTTGGCCCTTCTGGCCCTAAGAAGATACAATTTTCCGGTTTTTTGCAAATATCTCCCAAACCATCAACTTTATCAACAAAATACCTATTATAAAAAATAATCTAGAGTAAACTTGCTACAAAAAATGTTCTTTACCGTTTGTCTCTAAAGTGAACCGTTACGATGATACGACCATTCAAAGTGGAACGCTTTTTTGATTCTTGCGGAAAAGTTATCGAAATTTTGTAGCTTGTGTCGCGAAAACAAATCACCGATTCATTGTTTTTTCTTGCTGTGACAATGATATCAGCACCATATTTACCAAGCAACCTGTTTTTCAACGTTTTCTCATTAGGAATATAGCCCTCAAAATCTTTGAATATCTCTTTAAATGTGAATTGACATTCTTCTCGATTTCGTTCCATATAAGAGCAAGCGTACTAGAAAGCAGCAGTGATGTTTTCATCTTCGGGCCGACCAGGTGGCCTTGTCGATGTGGAAGAACTCTTGAGGAATGTTTTCACGCAAGAGCCATATCGACCCTCTGCAGCCACCAAATCATTTACATGTGCAATTCTCCTAGTAACAGCCTTGGCCCATGCATCGTCACGCTTACCAGCTGTCTCTACCAGTGTGTTTTTGAAATGGAGTGTTTCCACGCGATGAACAGTATCGCGACTGTCAATGGGTTTTTTAATAACACTTTTTAAAAATTCTTCGGATGCATTTTTGCCGCACAAAATACAATTAACCTTGAAGTCGAACTGTTCATACGATCGCGAGCCCTTTCCCAAGATTTTATTGCCGCGGCAATATTTTTGTCTTTGGTATACGATTTTGGCACTTAACATGAACCGTAACATTCTGCAATCCTTGTAATTGCACATGTCTATTATCACGTCTTTTCACACTACTTTCACGTAAGGTTCTTAATCCTCTCTCCTTCACTATAATAGTGACTTCATCTTCTAAAGCTTTTTCACAAATAAAACAAACGGTTGGATTACCAGCCGCGGCCATTGTCGCACTTTCTCAAACTACAATCTTGATTGATTACTTTGTCCGTAAATACGTATACACTCAACCAGATCATTCATGACACTGCTGTGGTATGGGAGCAGCGTTGCCAGCTGTATGGGAGGCCGAGCGCGGCAAGCCAGCTGCATCTGCAGGTGCTACTATCCCCACGTACACAGTGTTGCCAGCGCCCTCGGTGAGAAAATAATGAAGTCTACTTGTAAAATGTACTGAATCTGAACTGAATGTACTTACTGACCATTTTTTTATTGATATCTGCATTAAAATACCTGGAATGCTGACAAATATTTATAACATGTAGAAACTTTGATATGGCATATGATTTCGATAACTTTTCCGCAAGAATCAAAAAGGGTTCCACTTTGAATGGTCGTAGCATCGTAACGGTTCACTTTAGAGACAAACGGTAAAGAACATTTTTATAGAAAATTTACTCTAGATTATTTTTTATAAGGTATTTTGTTGATAAAGTTGATGGTTTGGGAGATATTTGCAAAAAACCGAAAAATGGTACCTTCTTAGGGCCAGAAGGGCCAACGCCGACTTCGCTCGAGGGAGCTTTCCACTAATTATTTCCTTATTGAACTACCTGTCGCCTGGCCTATAGGGAAAGTTCTCGAGAATGTTTCTCAAAATTTTGTTCAAAGGTTATATAATTATATAACGATTTTAAAGGAATATTTTCTGTGGAATTCACAAAATATTCAGCCAAAAGTCATTTGTGAAGTACGAGTGTCATTTGGCAACTGTTACGAGGTCAGATAATATGAATTAGTGAAAAGGTATGTGTATTAAGACAGAATTAAAAGATTTAGCAGCAGCTGTTCTAGGTTTATCTGCTTCAATATCATCTACTGAGAGGTCATTTAGTACTTCCTCCCTCGTGCACTGTAAGAAAGAAATTTATTGTGTACAGGGAGAGGAGGTAAATTATTCTAATTTCTATTAATCTTTTTCCTTAGACTAAAATGTTGCCCGCGTTTCAAACTCAGCAAAGAACTTGCTCTTAAGGAAGTCATCGAGCAACCAAAAGAAGGAGCACTACATAGATTGAATATACATCGAGATCTATCCTTCATCGCTTCAAATCTTGGACCCCGAAATTTTTATATCGACACAAACAACGCAAATTTACGGTATTGTCAATTTTGACATAGCAAATGCATACAAATGGTATATTAACATATTACTTGACAGTTTCTAAACTAATGCAAATCTGAAAAGGCAATGTTCACAACGATATAATAATTTTGGGGGTCCAGATTTTAGAGCGGTAAATTATAACATGGGATGAAACTATCTATCGATGAGCAGTATCTAGGAACATATCTGATGGTGACGATAATTCAGCTTCATCAAAAGATGAAAATATATCACTCCACGATACTAATGCAAGTCTGAGCATAGAAACCTTTTCAGATACTGGGGAAGCTGGATAAGACAATTGTTTTATTTTGTTTTATTTTTTAATGTAAAAATGTATTTACTTATTGTTAATTTAAAATATTTAACGTTCGTTGTATTAAATAATATGAAACATGTCCGAAACCGGTCTATGTCTAGCGAGGAATTGGTAAATGATCTTAGCTACCAAACAAGACTTGAAGGTTTAATTCAACGCAGGTCGGGGCTTTGTCCGCTGAGTAGTTGTTTCCTGTAAATATTATTCAATCAAAGTTTTCGTTTTATTATTTTGACACCACTGAAGCCATAATTAAATTAGTCGATGTACCTAATGTATTATATAATCCAGTTTATATATTCTCCATAAAATAAAAAATTTAATATTCTCGAATATTCTCAAAAAATTCTCGAAAATTCCTGAATATTCGCAACAATCAATAAATTATCGAAATTTTACAACACTATATCTGACCAAATTTAATAGAGAGAGAGAGAGAGAGGGGGAGTAAAAAAACCTCGAAATTCATTGGACATTTCTCAGGAATCATGGCGATACCGTTTTGTTCAGAATTTAATAATCTTTTATTTTTATTATACCTTTCATTTTGATAATTTCAATAGTTTCCGATACATTGTAAAAAATTACAAAAAGGGTCATATTTTTCAAGATGGTGGCGTTTCCTTTGAGTTCTAAAAGTCTTTACGTTAAGCAAATAAACCATGAATACGCATATACACAAATTTTCATTTCTATCTGTTGGATTATGACCTTGAATGTAAGGATGATTGGGCCATATTGATTTAATTAATCCATTTAACTTTAATATCTTATATTTACAAATAGAGATATTTTTTGTTTAACGGCAGATCCCACATTTTATATTTTATTTTAAAAATATTCATAAAAGCTATTTTAATGATGAAAACTCTTTTAAAGCTAGAGAATCTGGAATACCTTTCACAACTATTATTAAATATCTGCATAAAGTATGAAACAAAAATAAAAATATAAATGGTTCTGAATAATACCTTTTAAGATAGGAGGATAAAAGTAATAAAACGTAATGTGCATTGTTAAGTAGTTATGCACTCGACAACCCAACCTGCACCTGAACTTTCATTTCAAACTTGAACAATTCTCACAAAGCTCTTAATAATGTAATAAAGAGAGTATAATTTCAGGACCCCCCGGACCGCCAGGACCTCCAGGGTCCCCAGGAAAACGAGGAAGGAAAGGAAAGAAAGGTGAAGTTGGGGGAATCTGGACCTGCGGTAAGTTCAACACTATAATTAAAAGTAGAATTTTAGTTACGATGCTTATGTTGAACATTTTTAATAGGCTTGATACAATATACCAAATTAGTTTCAATATTATGGCTCTGCTATATTAAAATAAATAGAAGCATACCAGCTGGGCCGAAAAAAAACTTTACTTTTTATTTTTCTTTGCCAATTTTTTGTTTCTCGACAGATTTTATCGACCTTTCTGTCAATAGCTGATTAAGCATGCTACAAAGATCAAATATCAATATAGTTGAAATGTTAAAATTTAAGATCGCGGACGCAATTAAAAATAGGCTTTTTTGTTGCTCTCATTCTTCTAAATGGAAAGCTATCAGAATGACAGAACTAATGACAGATTTCGAAAGAATAAACTTTCCTCTACATTTTAAGGCTGTAAGAAGTTAAATCGGTTCATTGGTTTTGGAGATATAACGAATTCAAAAAATGCCTACTTGCCATGTTTAAAATCTGGAACAGAAAAAAATATACTTTAATATTTTGCCTGCCATTTCTTTATTTCTCAACCGATTTTAATGAACTTGGTCTTGTTGTGGAAGCAAAATAATAATGGCTCTAAGAAATTGCTATCAATTTATTGAAATGTCAAAATACAAAATACATTTTATAATAGTACTTCTATTGCCTATACTACTACATCTTAAATAATAACAATCAACCAATACGAACAAGAGAAATAATTTTAAAAATTCTTATCTAATTGTAAGTAAATAACACGACGAGATAGTAGAGGATACCTCACCAGAAATCCATAATTAAATGTTAGGCACTAAGAAAAATTTCTCTGTAAAAGAAAAGAAATATTATTTTATCATTAAAAAACATCAATAGTTTCAAACAGTGGATTTAATTAATAAATAGGTAATGAAGTCTAAGCACGTCATACCTCTTGATTTCTCCTGGTGCAGCCACAATTGCCGTAACTCTTCTCCTCCACCTGTGTATGATCCGCTCTATTGAAATTTGAGGCAGTTCTTTCAAATATTGGGTTATACCTTGTCCGTATCTCCTCAATATCATTAAATTTATTTCGACCATTGTTCTGCAGTCTGAGGAAAATATGGCCATACGAAGTAATCCAATGGATCAACTCAGGACTGCAAGGCGGCCATGGTAAAAACTACATTTTTGTAATAGTGTTCAATTTCTTCCTAATTGTGTTCAATTTTTCTAAGGAAATTTAAGGTTCCAGTGAATAATCCTTGTGAACGTCAATGTGAATTTCATACAGCCAGAAAGATGGCCCTGCAGTCCTGAAGTAAATCCATTGGATTACTTTGCATGGCCATATTTTCTTCAAAGACTGCTCGACAATGGCCAAAATAAATTTAATAATATTGAGGATTTCAAGGCTTAACCCAATATTGTGAAGAACTGTCTCAAATTTCTATAGCGCGGGCCATATACAACTGGAGAAGAAGAGTTGCAGCAGTTGTGGCTGCTCGAAGAGATCACAACCAAGGGATATGATATGCTAGACTTATTACCAACTTATTAATTGAATCTTTAGTGTTTCAAAATATTGACTTTTTTCAATGATTCAGTAACAATTAATTTATTTTAGCGAATGAATTTCATTAGCACCACCTAATTATGAATTTCTGATAGTAAATTTTTACCTCTGCTATAGAGATATATATACAGAATAAACAACGTAAATTTAATAGAAGAGGCCTTATTTTAATCTCATATAGAGAACAGAAATAAGAGTCCCATGTTTTTTATTTTTTTTAATTTACATTTTTTTAGAACATAATCCAGTCAAATATTCGATTAAAAACTTAAAGAAATATATGGGTACCGATCTCGTTTTTCTGTTTTCTACATGTGGTTAAAATTCGGTTTGCCACATTTTCTAGAATCACTGAGTATATGCCAACACGTCATAAAATAGTTACGATTTAAAATTCATAGTTACTGTTTACTGTATGTAGGACGTGTATGTTTGAACTCTGCGATTTTGTTTATTCTGTGTTGATACGTATGATATGCTTAATTACCTTAACCAAAACTGCACTTCGTTCTATCGTGTAGTAGTTCAACTAATGACCATCATGCAGATAGTGTCAATATAACAAATGGATATGTTTCTGATAGTAAATGCACGTTGTGATACAAGTAACTTATCAACATATTAATATCTATTGTACATAAATTACTTTAATTTAAGTAACTAAGTAAGATACAATATAGTTACTGGCAGACGCAAATAAAAAGTGAAGACTATACTTGTTACAGTACTTTTGTACTGATAAGAAAATTTTTTGTATATGACTAGTTATGTATGTTCATGACCGTATTATAATAATAATAATACTTAAGAATTGGGTAGACTATTTCTCATGAAATGAGAGCATCTTGGTTGCCAGTAAAACAAGAGGAACTGATGGCATGACAACTTTTGCCATATTTTTTGACGATATCAGTAATATTTCATATTTTCTTTTGTTGCTTTTTCGAGTAAAACTTATTTCTCAACCTTTTTGTTTAATTCATTTTCGCACGAAGATCCCCGAATATGTAAACTACTTAAAACTGAATAAAGATATTGCGGGTTTTATTACTTGTCATTTATCTTAATTGTTATTCTTTGCTATATTCTTTTTTTTATTTATGTAGGCTGATGTTTGTGTGATATGAAAATATTAACACCACATTGGTAAAGTTCACTCCTTCACTCAGAATCATCCTTTATTACATTTTCATGTCACTGTGTTTTTGTGAGATTCCGATTTTTTTTACAAAAAATTTTGTGTTTTTTTAACATATGTTGTAAAAAACATACTAATAAAATCAACATAGAGAACAAGCGAATTTGGCTATTCAGTTAATCCCACGAGGTATCGTCAAGTTAACGTTGTCAATTCTTTTTTGGAACGACCCAAAGTGTGATTTCAAGACTTCCCACATGATATTAAGAAATTAAAACAACGTTAAGAATATCTCAGGTCTTCTTAACGTTGTTCTAATTTCTCAATATCATGTGGGAAATCTTAAAATCACACTTTGGGTCGTGGGTCTCAACGCAGAGCCATCGTACGAGTAGATCGCATTCCCATTACTAATGCGTGAGCATCTGGCATTTCTCTTGAATGGAGAACAGACCTTCATGTGTTCGATAGATCAGTAATAGGGCAAGTTTGCAGGGAGATGATCATCATGAGGCATGTTTTAAACGTTAGCAATGAAGTTGGTGTTGTAAATTTTTTTGGCCGATAACGCTCATTCCCATAGAGCGCATGTTGTGACTGATGCCCTCCAAGATCTGGGAATCAACAGATTACCGCTTCCTTCACGTTCACCGAACCTCAATCCTATCGAACACGTATGGGATTTCCTCCAGAAGCACTCAACCCACCACATGCCTAGGCTCATAACGGTTATGGAACTTCAAATGAGGCTGTCAGCTTTATTGGAAGAAATACCACAACAACATATCGACAACTGCATATTTTAAGCATGCTTAAAAGGTGTCAGATAGTAACTGATGTGGGAGAATAAGGGATTCGTTACTAGGACCTGAAATATGAGGCCACAAGAAGTATTTGCTTATTTTAATTTTTCCTTTAACGTGTTTTTTTTTAATAAATTAAATTTTGGTTAATAATTAACAATTAAAGGAAACATAATTTTTTTGATTCAGAAGATATTTTATTGCAATACCCCGATTCATTTTGGAAAAACTGTATTTTTTGAATTCTTGGATTTTCTCATTTTTATGTGTGGTAGAATATCTCAAGGAAAGAAATCTATTTTACTTTGAATTACGCACAAAGAAGATCTTTTCTACTTTCTTCTGCTATATCAACTAAATTTAATATAGTTTTTACTCTAAAGTCGAAAATAAGAGAAAATATGAAATGTTTGTTCTTGTCATCAATCCAATCTGATAAGAATAGTTAAGTTCTAACAATATTTCAGTAGTAACAAATATACCATGTATATGTAACAGATACAACATTTAATATCATTACGTGCGAACAACGTTTTGTCTTCGTTATACCAGAACAAATACGAACATTTAACAGTCAACTGATTTGGTATTTAATACTTCTACTAAAAAGCCGCACGCTCTCAACATAAGCATCTGTAACTAATCACATACGTTAATGACTGGCACATACCATACTGATTTTTTTCTTTTTTATTTTTCCCTTAGGGGTCCCCAGGCACACCGGGCAAGAACGGCTTTCCGGTATTATTTTTTTTTATTTTTTATTTTATACTTTCATACGCTTCATTTATTTGATTTAATACGCAATTAATTTTTATCTAATATTAATTGGTATAAAATGACAATTAATTTGTAGATATATTATTCTGTTTTAATATTAGAACAAATTAACTGTTTGTTTTGTTTCAATTGTCAAAATCAAATGCTAACAACTAAATTGTGTATGGAATCCGTTTATTATATTTGTCTTCGTGGAAATTATTGTATTAAATGTTATTATTTTCTATATGAAATATTCAAATTATTTAGTTTATATGTATGTAATTTCGGGACAAATATTTTGATTAACGTACGTATAATTATTTTAGTATTCCTGTTATCATATTGAAGCATACACACAACATTTAATTTTAAAGTAGTTGAATTCCATACAAAATGAACACTACGCCGACGTGTGACAATAAAGTTCCTAGGATGTCTTTAGGATCGAGGTGTGGTTTTTAAAGAGTGAAAGCTGGTTTATAATAAAATACGCAAGAATCGAAAAGAGATTAAAATTAACGAAAACGACTACTAGCTACTACAATAATTAATGTGGTTGAAAGTGGTCCATGCAGATACTATTTTAAGCAATGTCTTTATATCAGTATGATCGTATGAACGTATTTTTGTTTATTGCCAGAACATTTATGGAAAAGTTGTTTTTATGTTTCAAACCAAAGATTTAGACGTGGTTCCTTAGAATCTGTATATCTAACAGATCAAAACGTCACATTTCATCTTACACTGCAAATTTTGACATGTACCATTTCACTTTTCACGTTTACATGAGGTATTCAGAACGTAATAGCAGTGTTAAAGTACTATCTTCATGTTCTTTCCTCCTGCTTTTGTCACTTTACATGTTTTCCTTTTTGAATATTGCATCTGTTAACTCTACATCGTTTCTTGGCTGTGCTGCCCCGAAACTGTAAAAAGGACTAAAAATTTATAAAATCTCCTCGAAGAATGTTCTTCAGTACAAAATGTTTGTTAAAATCATATTTTTTTAAAGAGTAGTGTAAACTAATTTTATTGAAAGAATATTTGTTTCTTAGATGCAAAATATACGAACAAAAAAATTAATAGGGTCATTTTCCCTTTGGTCCAACAAAATTTTTGTTTATGTCGATAATAAACTTAATTGTATGGCTTCAAATATGTAGAGTTCGGTTCTATGGCCTTGTAGCAAAACTCTGGAACAAAAATATATCAAAATTGTTTTTATTATTAACTCGAATTATTTGAGGTGAGTTTGCAGTGTTGACCAGTAAGTAACTCTGTCGTGACAGCTTCACCAACGTCTTCATTGGTGTGTTTAATTTTATAACTGGTTTTATCGTCATCTTCGTTCATTTTGTATTCTTCATAAAGCTCGTGGGAATTAAAACACGAAATTCTCGAGCCGCACAAGAATGAGCACATCAGCCGACTTTTCTACACACCCATGATGTTGTGCGAATTAGATGTGGTTCTGCAGAATCTGTGTTTCTGACTAATTTAAACGGCGCGCTTCATTTCAAACTGCAAATTTTGGCATGTAATATTTCACTTTTCACGTTTACATGAGGTATTCAGAACGTGAAAACATGTTAAATTACTAATTTTAATTGCTTGTCCTGTTTTGATGTTACTTTACATTTTTCTTCTAGAATTTTGCATCTGTTAACCCTTGTTCCTTTGATTGAGTTTTCCACTAAACTGGGAAAGGATCAAACATTTGCAAATTTTCTTCAGCACCTAAATCGAAAGAATATTTCTTCGTTAGATGCAAAATAGGCAAACTAAAAAATAATAAAAAATTCTGTCAAATGAAATTTCATCAACAAAAAAGATTTCTTAACTAATATTTCATCATATAGGGAATCGTTCTTTTCCCTCTCCTACAAAATTTTCCTTTCTGTCGATAATGAACTTTTCAGTAGTATATATCTTTTACGACATGACACAGTGAATAACATTTCACGGTCATTTGAACGATATCAATGTTGGCAAAGGAGCAAAGGAAGCTGTGTGGTTGCAGTAGAGGCTGATGAAGATGTGTAATTGATTTTGAATAGCAAGGCGTTTACTAGTAAAAGTTTATGTGTTAGAAACAAAGCTCATAAGTCTTCTGTCAAGTTTCTGTAAGTTTTCAGGCAACCAGTTATTTTACCATCCTTTTTGCAGTATGACAAACACAAGTATTTAACGTTTCCATTATCAGATTTATATGAGCACTTGACATCACCTTAACAATCTCTCTTTTGATAGACTGTTCACATTTATTTGTCGCCTTTACTCAATTTGATACCAGACGAAAACGATTTTTTAAGTAACAAGATTGCTTCACCTTTTGGGATAATTGTTTTGCAATTGTAAAGGCACTGTAGGAAGATTATTGACACGCCTCCGACAGGGTGTTTCAAAGTTAAGGAACAAAAGTTGGATCGCATAATATGATTGAATATACACGTATGTAATTCCAGGCGAGAATCAAAAAGCAGTCTCACTTACTCGTTACTTAATTATAATGCCCTGGATGGGGTTTTGTCTATTTGCATTTTTTTGTTTAATAAGTGTTTAGAACAAATTTTGCATTTTTTACAATAAAAAAAGTAGTCTTTGATTTTGCATTTAAACTATATGGTCAACAGAAACGTAAACTTAAAAACGATAAATGCACTAAAAGAACACAGAAACACCGACACGGGTTTCGCCAACCAAGTTGGCATTACCTGGAGAATATTAAAACAGATTTTTAAGTTTTAATCATGCGTCAACTTCTACCGTCAAATCTTTAATAATTACATTCTCTGAGCAGAAAGAAAGTCAAATTAGATAAACATTATAAACATTACTCCCAGTTTCGTTAACTCTGGGTTAGGCTGTATTAAAAAAAAAAAAACGAAAGACGAAAATTCCCACCTACGGCAAAAATATGTTTAATACGTTTGAACCATTTTCGAGTTATTTTTAACCGTGCCTTGAGTTTGAAACATGTATTTACTGATACGTTGACTGCGATTTTTCTTGCCCTTAATTTTATTTGGATTTATAATTACAATTACTTTCACATGCCGGGTGTTGCCGGGGACCCTCTTCTATGAATATCAGGCAGTCAACGTCATAAATTTTTGAGTTTTGGTAATACTTGTAGCTACCTAAACATTATTATTTCCAGCATAGTTAATCATATAGTTGTTAGTATTTGATTTGGATTAATGTATGCCGAAACTACATTCATAATTAGACAAACAAATTCCTTGATATATTGTTATCAGGATTAATTAATTATTGCAGGGTGACAAGGGTCAAAAAGGAGAAATGGGCTACAGGGTAAGAGAAATGGTGGTTTTGAATGTAGCTTTGCAATAAACATACATGGGTACATTAGTATTAGACACTAGCAGTTGGTTAACGCAATCATTGAATATGGCACGTGTAATGGCCCAAATTTTACATTCGTTTTACAGGAAACTTTGTGCAAATTGTGCAATATGCGAATCAAAATGTGTACTGGGTGGACAAATTTCGATGTTTGTATAGGGTAACTCGGTAACTGTAACAGATACAAAAAAATGGAAGACACGTTCTCGATCTCTTTTTTTGAGACAAATTAACTGGCGAAAACAAAAATTTGCTATCGTCTTTTTTTTCGAGTTATAAACAAAAGTACGCTTTTTCGACTTTTAGACACATGTCAATATCTTGATTGTTTGTAAAGTTATGAAAAAACAACTTTTTCTGTATAATACAGTGGCGTCGAGAACATTTTAAAAAAGGTGCAATTTCGAGTTATGGCATAAAGTTGTATTTTTTTAAATGGGAATTACAGTTGGCTATGGTTTATTTAAAAAGAAAATTTTTTTCTGTTTCAAACTATATATACGTGTGGGGTCGCTTTTGATGTGTAAGTATTTAATAGCGAAAATAATCTTTTAGTAGATTATTTTTTCGTTTTTTTATATTTATTCCATCTATGACAGTGTTTATCCGTTTGTCAGTAAATTGCATATTAATAATTTTGTTTCCATCATAATTGCACCCCATTTAATCGTAAAAGTAAAGATATCTTACGAGAATCAAGAAAAATATGATATGCTAGAATGCTTTATTCAAAGTAATAACAGATGTCATATTGCATCTGAAATATATTTCAATCGCTATCCAGAAAGAAAACAACATAATAAAGCTATTTTTAAGAGGTTAAAAGAAAATCTTATTAATTTTGGGTCTTTCAACAAGCCAAGACCAAAAAAATCAGATATTTGCATCTAATTTTATAATAATGAATTTAAAATAAATGTTCAAACTGATGTCCGTTATGTTCGATACATAAATTACACCTCTTCATAATACTCTGAATTGCATTATAAATATGAAGATTTGAAATGGAATTCACACATTCTATAACATTTTGTCTGAGTTCATTTATGTCGGTACTGGTTTTCTTGTATAATTTGTCTTTAATGTGGCTCCAAAGGGAAAAATCCAGTGGCGTTAAGTCAGGTGATCGTGGTGGTCACCTCACTGGTCCTTTACTTCCCATCCAGTTATTTCCAAAATTGGTATTTAATAATTCTGAAACGGTCCTGATATTATGAGTTGGTACATCATCTTGTTGGAAGAACTGATTTCTTGCCTCAATTAAGGGTAGATTGTCTATAAATTCCTCAATAATTTTCTGGTTTCAGATTTCGTAGTACCGTGGGTCATTAAGATTTTCTTGATATATGTGATATGTTAAAACACGATTGCTACGTAGGGCACACCAAACACTAAAATCAAGGCGTCCCTGATATGAACCCTCAGCGGTACTGTGAGGGTTCATATCAGACCAGTAGTGTTCGTTATATCTATTGATTGTTCCTGCACTGCTAATGTAGGCTTCATCTGTCCAAACTACATTTCTAGAGAAGAATGGATCTTGTTGACTTTTTTTGACGATACCATATGCAAAACTCCAATCGTCGCTGAAGATCAGTTGATTGCAGGTGGTGTTGTTTCCTTATTGTATAAGGCCTGAATTTGTGTGTCTTCAAAATACCCAAAGCTCGACGTCTTGAAATCCCAGAATCAGCTTCAATTTGACGACTTGAAATTGAGGGATTTGTAACCGCCATTCCAATTACAGTTATAGAAGTTTCTTCAGCATCTTCAGTGTTGTAATTTCTTGGTCTTGGCTTATTGAAGGACCCACAATTAATGAGATTTTCTTTTAACATCTTAAAAATGGCTTTATTAAGTTGTTCTCTTTCTGAATACCGATTGAAATATATTTTGGATGCAATGTCACAATTGTTATCACTTTGAATAAAGCATTCAAGCATATCATATTTCTCGTTAATTTTCGTAAGACATCTTCACTTTTACGATTAAATGGGATGTAATTATGACAGAAACAAAATTATTAATATGCAATTTACTGACAAACGGATAAACACTGTCATAGATGAGACATACTTGGAATAAATATAAAAAAAACGAAAAATGTAATCTACTAAAAGATTATTTTCGCTATTAAATACTGACACATCAAAAGCGACCCCACATATGATATATAATATAAAAGAGAACAAATTTTCCTTTTTAAGTAAACCTTAGCTAACTATGATTCCCTTTTAAAAAAATACAACTTTTTGCCATAACATATTATACAGAAAAAAGTGCCTCAAGAATGTAAAAGTTGTGTCTAAAAGTCAAAAAATCGAACTTTTGTTTATAACTCGAAAACAAAAGACGATAGCAAGTTTTTATTTTCGCCAATGAATTTGCCTCAAAAAAAAAGAGATCGAGAATGTGTCTTCCATTTTTTTGTATCTCTCACAGTTACCGAGTTACCATATACAAACATCGAAATTTGTCCACTCTGTATATGGGAGTGATAATTAGCAACATTAATACAAATATAATAATAAAAAAGACTTTAATAAACATCTTAAATGAGTTTTTTGATGTACTAGATAAAAAACTGTATGATAGCAGTGTTCGCACATTCATGAAATTCATTTGGGTTTCAAAACAATATTTCTATTGCTGTTCTCTTCGCAGAATCATTTACTATAAAATATTTAATTTGATGGTTAAAAATATAGAAGAATTTTGTGTTGGAACCCTAACTCTGCCATATCCGCGTTTGAAATTTAACGGGTGTAGATGCAGATAATATTGATATACAAAAACTATTTATCGATCTAAAATTATATAGATTGTGGATTCTAATTATAAACTCGAAATAAATGAAAACTATGTCTTTCATGATAAAAGTAAATCTTATGTTATATTGATTTTGTAGTTAAATGAATCACATATATCTGAGGTACAATCTTACTCGTGTCAAGGATTAAAAATTGATGACATTTTTACTTAGGAATTTCACTCACAACGTTAGCTCCACAATGACGTTAACTCCAAAATATCCTCTAATAGAGAGCCACTTGCTTTGTTTAATTATAATTTACTCTTTTTATTGTCAAAATATACATAACATGATAAATTTCAAATTCTACAAGACAGCAGTCAAAATTCAATATTATTTGTCTAGGTACAGGGTTGTTCATTATAAATTACCCACCCCTTATCATCGTTATTATTACCTATAGAAAAAAAAGTTTTAAATAAAAGTTGTGTGGTTATGACTGAATTTTGTTAAAATGCTGTGAAAGGTACAGTAGCGTGCAGATTTCAGGGGATACAAAATTTTTTTTTAAATGGGATACCCTCCTGTATGTTATTAAATTTTTGGAATGACCATTTGTTCCTGATTTCAAAAATATACTATATGTTACCCCTACCACATACCATTTTTGCGTTATTAAACATTGAATATCTTAGGTAACCTAGTTACTGTAATTATGGAAAAGTTAACATTATTAAAGTGAGCTATGAGAATGACAACTATTATGTTTGATAAGTGACATTTCTTTAATGAAATAATCAAAATGGTTTACAGTGAGGAAGAAAAAACCAAATATTTATATAAAATAGATAAAGACTTATTTAGGAAATTTAAATATAAATAAATGATCTCATAAAAGATGTTCGATGTGTCCACCATTATTATCAATGCATAATTGATAACGTCTTCTTATATTTATAATTACACCGGAAATGGCTTCATTATTTACATGCATATTGTTTATCTGAAGTCGAATACAATCTTTAATGACTTGAATACTATTATAATTATTATTATTGATTGACAATGTCTTTTAGAAATTCCCAAAAAATGATTCCATAGGGATCAAATTCGGACTGTTAGGTGGCCATTTAATAGGTCCATTATTCCCTATCCATATTGGCAATACATTAATCAAATGATCTCGAACGGGTAGGACACTATGCGGAGTTGTCCCATCCTACATCAAAATCATATCAAGTTCGGCTTCCGAAAAATTCTGCAAAAGAATATTTTCTGCTTCTGGGATAGGTAACTCCAGTTAAAGCATAATCATAAAATATGGGCTCAACAATTTTGTTTATGAAAATTCCACATGAAACGCTAACAGTCTTTCTTCCTGATTTTTTTTATTTGTTTTAGCAATCTTTTTCTGTTGTGCTTGTTTTCCCACGACCTTCGATTTCGATTAAAAACTCCTGCCGTAGGAAAGGATGATTCATCAATCCATAATATTTTAGTAAAAAGTCGGGATCCTCATCCAACTTTTGAATCATCTGGTGGCAAAAGTCCAGCTTTTTCCTTTTATGAGCCTCTGTTAAAACTTGTACGGGTAAAATTTTATATGGTCTGTATCTGTTATTTTTTAACGTACGTTGGATTTTGGAAAAACTGTTACCTAATTGATCGACTGCATTATTTATACTACATTCAGAGTTTTCTAGAAAATAATACAATGTTTCAAAAATGTCTATTCGAATAAATATGGATGTGCTTACCTTCGAAATAAAGCAGTATATCTAGCTGTTCTTCCTGGTTCGCTTGAACTACACGCTTTTCTCTACTAAGACTGGAGGTAATTATTCACCTTTCGGTAAATATTTTTGAACGTATTTTCTGATGTTGGTGGATGATTTGGATACAACACCCTATATGCTCTTTTTGCTACACGTTCATTTTGTTATTTTGTATACAATAAATATTTGAACTTTTTCTTCCTCATTGTAAACAATTTTGATTATTTCATTAAAGAAATGTCACTTTTCAAAAATAATAGTTGTCATTTTCATAGCTCACTTTAATAATGTTAACTTTTCCATATTTACAGTAACTAGTTTTAAGATATTTGACGTTTAGTAACTCAAAAACGGTATATGGTAGGGGTAACATATGGTATATTTTTGAAATCAGGAAGAAAGGATCATTCCAAAAATTTAATAACATACACGGCTATCCCATTTAAAAAAAATATTATTTTTTTGTATCCCCTGAAATCTGCATGCCACTGTACTTTTGATAGCATTTTAACAAAATTTAGTCATAACCGCACAACTTTTATTTAAAACTTTTCTTTCTATAGGCAATAATAACGATGATAAGGGTTGGGGTAATTTAATTTAATGAATAACCCTCTACATGTTATAGAAGCACCGAATCATCCAAAGTGTCATTTTCAAAACCACGTTCTCTATACAAACTTTATGCCGCTAAAAGTAGGACTAAAAACTGCGTCAGAAAAAAATTTTACTGCATTTTAAAAAATGTTGATGAAATCATATCACAGAAACCGCTGACGAAAAAAAATGTAAATGTAATGTCTGTTGGTAAAGTTACAATAATTATTCGTTACTTCTACCCAATCCTATATAGTTGTTGTTTCAAATACTTTCATGAAGTCCATATTTGATATTAGTTTGGCAAAAGTTCACAACTGCATTAGTTTTAAGAATTGTCCTTACTTTCTCATTGATTTGCACAAGTTATTGGATTCTTTCTTATATAGTAGTTGTTAACTCCAAAAAAACGTGTAACATTGCCCCCTTTATATAATAATAGTCCCATAATTGCTACAAATTAATCGAAACGTCAATAAAACTTCACAAGGGGAGGGTCAGGCGTTTAAGTCTAGAACAGAGGACTGCAAGCTCACGAAGTTTCTTTCGATTCGAAGACTTGACATCTGACTTTCCCTTTGGCAGAGTTAACGAAGAAAAATTCAAAACAGCAAATCAGTAGTACCGCAAATTACAAACTAATTAGTTATTTGTTAAATGTTGCTTTTTAACCGGATTGGTTAAGAAAGTTTAAACAAATTGAACTTGTAATGTTCCACTGCCCAGCAGATGACTTATAAGATCAGTCAATTTTAGTAAAATGTCCAGTGGGAAACTAGGGCATACGTAATAAACATTCAGTCACACTGAATGTTTAGGTCAACGTAAAAAACGTTCTATAAATATTGCTATACACTATTGAGTTAACCCTAAATTGAACATGCACTGCGCGATTTGACAAAATTTCCTGTGAAATGTAGACTTGCCAATGTTTAAATTTTCATACTACAAATGATAATCGTAGAGACTATATTAAGCAGGCCGGAAGTTTTTATTTGAAACGGTTATAATCAGTTTATTTTTAATTTTCTCGTTTCAACAATCAACTTTTTTTTCAGACAAAATTTCAAATTTGTATTCTGTATTGGTATTGACAAAATTTAAAAGTTTTGAATGTAAATAACCCAATTTAATGGTTATTTAGGAGTTCGATAGGTAAATAAATCAAATCAACACGGTCTGTGAAATGCGAAATTATAAATTCAGTTATTTCACTGTTTGAAATATTCGTATATCATCTGAACCAAATAAATATTTAAATATTTCCTTTAATAAATAATGTGGTAAAATACACAATCAATCGAAACTGAAACATAATTAACTAAACCCAAGAAAAATTTGTTGTTCATTTAAAATTGTTAAATTTATAATTGAATTCAAGGTAGAAAGAAACCAACTGGTTATTACAAGACAACTCTTCTTTCTGCATACAGGGTGTCCCAATATTAATTCCCCAGCCGCCGGGGTTAGACTCTATGACCAAAAATAAGTCGAAAATCATTTATGTCAAAATTTCGAAAAGTTACTCCTTACGAAATTATAGCCATCTTAAAGATCGCAATGAAGGTATTTTTGCAAATCAATTTTTGAAATAGGTATCCAGGTAAAGATAGTTTATAATCAAGTCACCCTTGACGAAGACAGAATACGACATTTTGTGTGTCAAAGTCAATAAAATATTTCAAATTTAAAATGACGTACAACGGTAAACAATTAAGTTTTCATATTTATTATAATACCCAGAAGGTACAGCAATCAAGAATATTTAGATATGACTAAACTACTTGGAGTTTGTAATAATAATGGTCGTGCCGCAGAGCGTCTGTACCGCCGCCGTTTTCCGACTAGGCGACACCCAGATCATAAAACAATAATTGCTGTTGAAGTTCGTCTATTTGAAACTGGATGTTTGTCTCCTAACATGATTCATGCTAGTCGTCCTAGACAGCTAACATGGCAACAGGAAGAGCAATTACTCCACGACATTGAAGAAGATCCGTCTGTAATTACCAGGATCTTGGAAGCCAATCGTCACCATCGTCGTAGTAATATTCACAGATTCATGCAAAGAGAAAATCTGTATCCTTATCACTTACAGCCGATTCAAAAATTGCATCCTGGGGATAGTGAGTTGCGCTTACAGTTCTCAAGATGGTTTTTAAATTGCTTAGATACAAATGAAGACCTTTTTAAGCAAGTATTGTGGATTGATGAGTCCCATTTTAATTAGCAAGGGGTGTTTAACCAGCACAACTTGCATATCTAGAATTACGAAAATCCACATCAAATTAGAGAATCACATAAGCAAGTGCGCTGGAGTGTAATTATGTGGATTGGTCTGTTGGGCAATGACATAATCGGACCACATCTTCTGCCTAGGATATTAAACAGAGAATTATGCAAATTTTTGCGAAAACATATTACCTACCTTTTTTGGAAGATATTCCTTTATTGCAACGTCACAGTATTGTGTATCAACATGATGGAGCGCCTGCTCATTATTCTTGAAATGTTCGAAAGATATTAAATCGGCGATTTCCCAATAAATGGATCGGTCGCGGAGGACCTACTTTTTGGCCACGTAGGTCCCCGGATCTCTACCCAATAGACTTTTCGTTTTGGGGTTACTTGAAAAATGCGGTGCACAATGTCCTACCGAATAATGAAGATGACGTTATTGTTCGGATTTATGGAGCATTAACTCAAATTACAAACGAAACAATAGGTCGTGTTGAAAACAATTTTCTTCGCCGATTGCATGCATGCATAGAACAAAATGGCGAACATTTCGAACATTTGCCGTTGTAAATTTAAGTATTTTAATTTTATTATGTGTAGATGTCACTTGATTTAAATTAAGAAACTATCTTTACCTGGATACCTATTTAAAAATTGATTTGCAAAAATACCTCCATTGCGATCTTTAAGATGGCCATAATTTCGTAAGGAGTAACTTTTCGAAATTTTGACATAAGTGATTTTCGACTTATTTTTGGTCATAGAGTCTAAGCCCGGCGGCTGGGAAATTAATTTTGGGACTCCCTGTATAACGCGGACGTTTCACGATATGATTTACATTATAAATATTTTGATTACAACTTTGTAGTTTGGAGGCATTAATTGGTAAAAATCCAGAACTCAAAAGCTCTTACAATTAGTGTGATAAAACTGTTGAGTGTGATAATTACCATCCAGACAAATTTTAATTATTAATCACTAGGTGAAATATAGAGGTATTGTAAGCCTATATGTGTGTGCTCTATATTTTCATCCACTGTTTATATTTCGTGGAATCCTGTACTTATTGACGTCAAATAATTGTGTTTCAATTTATGCAAAAAGTTACAAGTATGTACTATTAGCCGTCAAGGCTTACTATTTTAAATAAGTATAGTTCATTTATAATGTTAAAGCTTGAAAAAACAAATAAATGTTTGAAGATGAAACATGTTGAAAATTCTTAGAATTCGTATAGTGAGTAATTTTTAAATCGAATTGAAACATCAGTCACATTTTTTATTTCTGCGCAAAAGAGCAATAGGATTTGTTTTTTTTTATTATGTTTAAAACGTCAGATAAATTTTGAAAATGAATAATATTTTGCTTTAATTATTATGAAAGACACTGGTATATAATTTATATAATAGTGACAATAACAGTTTTTTAGTAAATGGTAATCTAAAAGTTATTTTACTCAAATATTTGTATAACTAAAATCACTAAGAAAACCGGCCTGTTTATGTTTGTCTCGAATTCACGAAGTACCCAAAGGCGACGACCTAATGTTACCACTGACCTGACACGTCACCATAACAAATCCTGTAATACAGTAACTCCATACAGCATCATTTGCATGTTTCACCCTACGTCTGTCTACCCTGTCCAGACCAGTAAGCGGAGGAATCGTAGTTTTTCTTATTTTATCTGAAAGCGCTGGGACTAATGGATCACTTATTGTTCTGTAAACAGTTTATCACTCTTGTCTACTAAACACTATTTTCAACGTTTTATTTACAGTTTCTTTATGGAGTGTCTCAAAATAAAAGTGTAGGTACTTATAGAAAAACTAATATACTTTTTCAAGAAAACTACAATGAACTAAATTTTATTGAGTTAAACAAATAATAAATTTTAATATGCACAATATGGAAATGTAACAAAAAATAGAAAAAATGTCGAAAATGGATTTACCCCAAATTTTTGTATTATTAATTTAGCGTTACTTTTCATATTCAGCATTACTTTTCATCGAAATAGTAGTTCTGAAATAATATTTTTGTAGTTATCAAAAAGGTTCATTAACTGATTTTTTCGCAGAATCCAAATTTTTAGTCAAAATGCAATTGCACATCGGGTAGAAGGAATATAACATCTTACGTTGAGTTTTTTAAATATAACACCCTGTATATTTTAAAATAATTCGGTTTTCCTCATATTTCTGATTTCGAAAATACCAACACTATCATGTTATCTTAAAAGGATTTCGAGATATTTGGATTTTGGCATTAAAATATCGCTAATGATTTTGTTAAACGTAGTTAGTTGCCTTTGAAAAGAAGAAGAAGAATTAACCATGACAGATACTGATTTTTGAGAAAAATTACTTAAACAAGTAAACTGCATCTCAATTTCAAAAATGCAGCTATTTTGTTTTCAAAGGCAACTATGATTAACTAAATCATTAACGATATTTTAATACCAAAATCCAGATATCACAAAAATTTTTTGAGATAGCATGATACGTGCTCATATTTTCGAAATCAGAAAAATGAGGACAACCGAATTATTTTAAAACATTCTATTAAAAAAAAAAACAAAGTGAGATATCACATTTTTTTAAAGGCGATGTGCAAGAGTTTTTTTTGGTTCAGTATTTGAATTCTGCAAAAGAATTAGTTAAAGGTGGTTTTTGCACTTTTTTGAGATAATTTCAAAAATAACAACTTATTTCAAAATTTTCGGGGAATAACCTATATATAAAATCTTCATATAGATTTTTATGAATATTGTATCTAACTACATTTTACAAAATATCAATTTTTGTTGCAAAATGCTTTCATTTGGCTGGTCATATTTTGTCTTTCTTCTTTTCATTTTTGAGGTTGGCGTTATCACATATTTTTAAAACACTTCTTTTTAAGAAACATTTGCCAAGCATCAAGTGCGATATTTTGGTGTTACAACATGGCTACTTCCAGATATTAATTAACTGTATTAATTAATTAATTATATTTTAATTTAATAGTTCCAATGAATCAGTTATAATTTATGTTAGGAACAGTTTGTCAGGAAATAAAAATATTTTAAATGTAAATATTTTTATACATAATTGCATTACAACAATAATATTAATATTTGATTTGTTAAACAACTAAACAATTAATATATGACAGTATTATTCAAATATCAAATATTTAATCAAAAAACATGCATAAGAAATATACATATATGTGTTCAGTTCATACCACAATAAATTTTATCAGAGACTATTATCCATGTTATTTTATTAAACAATGGATGATTTTGTATTTAATTTTATTTGTTTTGTGCAAGTTAATGAAATATTATATGCGTTATTATTGATTAATTATTTATTTGTATTTGTGTATGATACGCAAATAATTTACATGTGGATACACACAATCACTATTCAAATACTTTGAAAAATGAAAATTTTGATTTTATACTACGCAAAAAGTGTATGTCAGTGCATGATTTTTTACTAAAGTAAAACATTTTATACTTTTTTGTGTTCTGATTAGATTTACTTTTTTTCGAACCCTTGAATTAGTCACAGGCAAAGTTGCTAGATTGGGCTGTTTTAACCACTTGGAGGTTATTTGATTTTTTTTATGAATAGAATATTATATACGTAGGCAACGATTAAATTTGCAAAAAAAGCTTTTGTTCTGAAGCTTCCATTTATTAGCATCTTTGCGGGTGGAACCTAATCGACTGTTAACATTTTTTATGTTTATTTTATAGTTAACTAAGAAAATATCTAATTTATTTTGTTTAATGTCATATGCCATGTAGATTTGTTTATTTTCACTTCAATAAAATAATCAACTCATACAGATTGTTACAAAATGGATAATTCTGGATTTGGATTTTTTTTTTTTGAAAAATAGTGATTTTTGGGTTTTTTATACGTTAGGGCGATTCGAAAAATCCATCTGGCAACTCTAGTCACAGATGGTTATGAATAATATATTTTGATTGGTTATTATAATAAGTACTCACTTAATTTCCCAAACCAAATTTAAAGTTATTTTGTGCAGAAAGAGATAAAAAAAAATAATTCCAAATACCTATCTCCCGTTTTTGAGTATAATGTTCATTTATTGTTTTAATAAAATTTGCTATTGCTTGGGTTATAATTTCAAGAGTACCATTAATATATTTTCTGTAAGACTGATATTCAGTAGGAATAAAAAAAATATAACTTACTGTCAGATACACTGACCGCGTGGGCAAAAGAAGAACATCATTTTGCTATATTATACGCTGCTGGCTCCAGTAACATATCCTGTAAAGTTTTTATAGTAACTTCATTAATCAGGGACAAAATAATGATTGGAAAGGAAAATGGTGGAAAAACTATTTTTCTCCTCATACAGTGTGACCCACCTGAAAGCGGGACACCACCATAAAATTTGTATTTATCGTCCGGTTTTGACTAACTTTTTTTGGATTGTAGAGCTGGAAAAACTGTACTTTAGGACAAAGTGTCACAGTTTATTTTACTAAAACCAAGGCCTACTGCGTAATTTTTTAGGGATGAAAATTAAAGAAATCGTATTAGCTATTTTTTTACAAAAAAATCTGAGGACACCACTGGATTAAGCGTCCCCTGAAATGAACATATACCAAATTTCATAAAAAAATATTGTATATTAATAATTCTGTGGCAAAATTAAAAATCACATTCTTGTTATGAATTTATTTCTTCTGATGAAGCAAGTCATGGAATAAAACGTCAAAAATAACTGACAGTATAAAAAAGTGACTTAAAGCATTAGTTCTATCAGATTAGAGCCTTTGTACAACTTAGTGGTGTCATTATGGAACAACTAAGTGTTAGAGACAAAATTGAACTTGTGCGTCTTGTTGGCGATAATGTTCTTTTGGCAAGATGCGGCCAGAGAATTTAATAACAGACTTCCCGATAGACCTGCAGTGAGCAGAAGTACTGTACACTATAGTTACTTGATAGTCATCAAGTAACTATACTGTACACAGCATAAATAAAGTTTTCGAAACGAAACAGGCAGTTTATCAAGGCATATTCTCAAAAACAGAAATAATACATGTCGGGAGATTAGAAAATAATGAGTGAATATTGGAATATTTTCACAATAATACTACCGAGCTTAAACCTACAACTAAATATCGATTATTGGAATATTTTCACAATAATACTACTCGAGCTTGAGAACGGCTAGTCTAGACTTAAATATCTCTAGAGAAAATATATTAGGAGTGTTGTAAAAAATAAAATAAAGCCGTTTAAACCTAAATCTTTGCATACTCTTCAACTGGGAGATGTGGAAAGAAGATTGGAATTCTGTTTGTGGGCCCAGGGAGAATATCTGGAAAACAGGAACTTTTTAAGGGAACTTTTGTTGAATGACGAAGCCGCGTTTATAACAAATGGGGTGGTGTCGTCTCAAAATTCACGGTATTGGTCTGCTGAAAATCCTGAGTGGGCCATAAACGCTAAGAGCCAGTATTCAGATAAAATAAATGTATGGTGCGGAATACTTGATAATAGAATTATTGGTCCAATTTTCTTTGAGGGTAATTTGAATGGACATCTGTTTTTGAACTTTCTAAGAAATGAATTTTGGGACGCACTGCATGACTTACCACCTTTGGTTCGCCTGAATTTGAAGTTTCAATTAGATGGGTCAACCATGCATAACGCAGTAGTGGTGAGGGAATGGCTGAACGAACATTTTTAAAATCGGTGCATAGAAAGAAACAGTCCTCTTATTGAATGGCCGCCAATATCACCGGACTTGACGCCACTCGACTTTTTCCTTTGGGGCATTCTTAAGCAAAAAGTTTATGTCAAGACCACAGTCAGTAGAAGAACTACGCGCTAGAATAACCGTAGCATGTGCAAATGTTACCCCAGAACAATTGAGAAAAGTAACCACGAACATACCCAAAAGGTATGATAAGTGCCTTGAAATAAACGGCGTATTGGTTGAAGCAACAAGAATTTGATTAGCTTTTCTATTCTGGAACTCCAATAATTTTTTGAATATTGTTACGAATAAAAATAATTATTTACAGTTATTTTTGATGTTTTATTCCATGGCTTTCTTCATCAGAAGTAATAAATTTATAACAAGAATGTGATTTTTAATTTTTGCCACAGAATTATCGTGGGCTTAAAGCCAAAAGTCCAAAACTAGCATTTTCTGGTTTTTTTGACCAAGTAACAAGAAATTCACTTACCTCTTCTTGCAAAAATTGACCAAGTACTGTGAGAACCCTAAAGTTGTTTTATTAAAACAAGTTTTTTTGATCAAGTCTAAAAATAATACATTTTATGCGAACAAAAAAAAATTGTTTTGATAGATAGTGAGATTCAAAACTTTAAATTATGATATTTATAAAAACATTTATATGGATTTTCTACTTAAATTTTTATTCTTATAAGCTTATGTTTAAAAATTAAAAAAAACAAAATTACCAGTTTCTCAAAAATGAACATTTTGGACTTGGTCACTTTTGGTTTTAAGCCCACGTTATTAATACGCAATATTTTTTTATGAAATTTGGCACATGTCCATTTCAGGGGGCGCTTAATCCAGTGGTATACAGTGGATTGCAGAAATGATAATCAGATAAACTTGTTTAAAATTTTATACTTTCTAATCTAATAATACATTTTTGTACTATCTACTGTAATATTTTATAAATTACAATATCCTAGAAAAAATTTCTATTTTCACATATGTAAGTAGAAATTCCCTACTCGAGATGAACTACGTTTTTCTCGGTCGTGAACTTGCCCCACTCCCACAGTGTGGCGAAATCCCCGAAAAGCTGGTCAAAACTAATAAAACTGATCCAAAATGAACTCGTCATTACGGCAAAAATAGTGAAAAAAATCTCCTTTGATAAAATAGGGTTGTTTTTAGGGGATGGAAATTTAAAAAATGTATATAGAACTCGACCCGTAAATTAATGAAAAAAATAGTGAAAAAAAATTCCCTCGATGAAATAGGGTTGTTTTTAGGGGGTTGAAATCGAAAGAACTGTAAAATTCTGAAACCTCTGATTTTTATAAAATATCGACCCGAAAATTAACCAAAAAATAGTGAAAAATATATCTTTGGTTAAACAGGGTTGTTTTTAGGGGATGGAAATGGAAAAAAAATATATAGAACTCGACCCGTAAAATAATGAAAAAATAGCGAAAAAAAATCCCTCGATAAAATATGGTTGTTTTTAGGGGGTTGAAATCGAAATAACTTTGTAAAATTCTGAATCCTCTGATTTTTATAGAATATCGACCCGAACATTAACAAAAAAATAGTGAAAAAAAATCTCTTTGATTAAATAGGGTGGTTTTTAAGAAATAGAAATAGAAAGAACTGAGCCAAAGTCGGAAACTTCCGATTCTTGTAGAATTCGTGCCACGATTTAACGAAAACATAGTGAAAAAATCCCTTTGATGAAATAAGGTGGTTTTAAAGATATGGAAATCGAAAGAACTGATTAAAATTTAAAAACTTAACTGAGTAAAATTCTATAACTTCGGATTCTTATAAAATACATAATACTTGTTAAATGTCTGACGATTAAAAGTTTATAAATTTATATTTAGGCATACCTATATGTCAATATTTATAAATAAAAAATCTTTGACAGGCATTCTGCAAGGTATGAAGAAATTTTAGTCTGACAGATATTCTTCAGAGCCTTCAGAGTCTTCTTCATAGTCACTAGCAATGTCTTTTTCAGAATCTTCTTTGCTTACTGTACCTATTCCAATTTCTGCAGATAATAGCAAGGCCACAACTCCTTGTCGAACGGTTTTGCTTTTCTGCTTGGGAGTGTTCGAAGACTTGATATGTAAGGATCTGAGCATAATAAAAGTCGATTAAAAACATCTTCTAAGGTCTTTTCGCATGAGCATTTTCTTGAATATCCCTCACGATATTTCCTTATGTGTTTATTTAATGCTTCTGGGTCTCTTCCGAAAGCTGCCCAATTGGCAGTATTGCAGACGCTATTACAGCAGGGCTGTGTATTAGAATCTTGTGTACAGTTGTTGGCATACTATACCAGGAATATTTTTCTGCAAGTAATCTGGTTCTCGTCAAAGCATTGTTTTCAAACATTTGTATATTTATACTTTATCCGCTTGATACTGTTTGTAAAATTACTTTAAATCTTTTTATAACCGCTATGTCTATTCCTGTAATGGTGGATGAGAGTTCAGAATTTTCCAAAAATCGGCGGGCTGTATTTCCATCATTACTACTACCAAAACCGAGTTTCGGTCGATCTACTATGAGACCCAACTTAGATTTGAATTCATCTTGAATTTTTTTCTTCGTTTCTGCAACTATTCTTTTATTGTTCTCCCCACGAGCCTGCCACAATTTGATACGCAGTTTATATGCCACGTGTAATAAACACTCGAAGAAACGTATCTAGGTATGTAAAGTAGATAAACCGAAACGGAATGTTGAAGTATCACCTTCTATTTCAACATTAAATCTATGTTATGAAATGTCTTCGAGGCAGCACCACAAATAAAGTATTTTTTCGTAGAGGTTATGGAGGATGCAGCATTGCAAACTACCATCTGTCATTGTAAATATCAGAGTATGCGTAATAAAGATTTCCGTTTCTTCGAGTTTAACGGAAGTTGGAACCAGCTGATGAATTTGAGTTTCTACATAACCTTTTTCTTGCAAATATCCGTCGTTTCATGTACAAATTGGAGCCTAATGGGACGACAATAACGAGGAGAAGACGGTCGGGGGTTTTGCCATACTATAATTTTGCTGGATGGGTTAGGTTCACCAGATATAAGTGGAAGTGGTACAAAAGATGGCCGCATCTGAATCTTCTTCATCGTCAAATTTCTGTTTGTATTGACTTTGTCCAGAACTCCCATCACACCCCACTTGAACAATAATACTGAGCTACTAAGTTGCTCTTTTGGAGGTGTTTGTAAAACTTCTTCCTGTACTTTCACAATTCGCTTCACTGTGTGATCCAATAGAGCCTGCAACCCTACAGAAGCGTTATTTTTCGTTATTGTAATAGCTTCACGTTCAGGATAACAGTGCTTCTTTGCTTCTTGAATCTTTCTGTAAGAAGGAAATCTTTGTTTATCTGCGACTCTTATACTTCATACTGTTGTCTTGTAAGTTGTGCCTCAACTAGTACAGATAGAGATTGCTCGTTAGAAAGTAGGGTTAATTTGCTTTGATTAATTTTGTAAACTTTTCGATACTTATGAGCGCGTTTTGGCGTTGAGAACTTAATTTCTTTGACTACAATAGCAGCATCCACTTCTCTTTGTTACGAAGGCTCAATTGAGCGGCATACACAAGTTCAGAAGTGATCTTAATTGTTCCGTTTTTCTGCGTTTAGAACGTTCAGTGCTTTCGAGAAAATCAACCGAAGGCTGCCCACCCGAACTTGACGGAATAGGATTTGCTTACAGTGGAAAAGTAATATTGTTATCAAGCCAGTTTGGGTTTTGGGTGAGTAATCTTGTCTTGTTCGATTGGGCAGCATTCCACTTTACTTTAAAGTCGGAAGTAACATGGGAGAGCTTATGCTTAATTATTTGAAGGTTTTGCGACGGACAATTAGTAACTTTCGAAACATGCGCCAGCAAGTGTTTACATTTGTCCTTAAATTTGTGTGAAGGATACGACAACATAACGTCCAATAATGTTCTTTTATTTAAAATAATATTCTCCTCCTTGGAACCTATAAAAAACCCCATCATTAGAACGGATATTAAAGAAGAATCGAACGGTCACCACGCAGATTCTAATTTTTTTCACCACAATGCGGCTATATCCGGGATGTTTTCTTTCACAGTAAAATAGCTGAATTATTGTACTAACAGGCTGTATAAAACATTTGCCTGGAAATGCCCGGACGGGCAAAGAAAAATATATCACGAAAATTGACACGTTTTGCGAACGTTCAATTAAACTTTTAAATGTTTACCAATAAATTACGTTACTATACAGGAAAGTGTAGTATAATATTAGTCTACCTTCAGGTACAAGACTCATTTTATTAAGTCACTTTAAAGTGTGTTTATTTTTAACACGCTTTTATTAGCTTCACTTGTATGTTTGTTTGTTTGTTTGTAACCGACTCTTTGGACTCGATTTTGACCCACTTTAAACGGACAGATTTAATTGAAACTTTGTACACTTACGAAGAACCGGTAACAATACAATAATTTGATAAGTTTATATCATTACCCTGATCAGGATCGCCAGTCCTTTCCTCACGTATCCTCTGCGTGAGAGCAAGAGAATACGTACAGAAATATCTGTTGGATCGTAATATGTTATAATATCAGCATCAATAAGCAATATAAATATAGTTTAAAAAAAAACTACAAAACACGCTTTCATAGCACATCAAACTAAAAAGTGAAAAATAAATATAGTTTAAAAAAACTAAAAAACCCGCTTTTAAAGCACATCAAACTAAAAAGTGAAAAATAATTATTAATATAAACTGAAAACAACAATGAACGAAAAATACTAGTATTATTGTGAAAAAAGCGTGGGGCGCTTTGTGCCATATTTTTCGTATATCGAGCAACCCACGCTTTTTTCACAATAATACTAGTATTTTTCGTTCATTATTGTTTTCAGTTTATATTAATAATTATTTTTCACTTTTTAGTTTGATGTGTTTTAAAAGCGTGTTTTTTAGTTTTTATAAACTATATTTATTAAGTGTAAATATATGAAAATAATCGTTAAGAAACTGTTACTTCAACAACACTCAACTGTCGACTGATAGGGATCGGTACGTAGCAACCCTATCCCCTGCAAACTAGCGGTAATTAGTGGTCAGGTAGTTTTCCTCTATGATTCATGGGTCAAAAGACTTGAATTGCCGATTTTAAAATTTGGGGTTTTGACCAGCTTTAACGCGAATATACCCCACTGTGACTTGCCGCTAACGCTACTCATGAACTATTGGCTCATGAAAAAAACTGTATATTCATCTCCTGTATACTATTTTTGTTTAAAATTGTTTTTCATATCTGAAAATATTATTATGCGATTTTCATATTAAGAAAATGCGACATGATTGTTTCCGCCACACTTTTCAGTCCAAGTAGATTTCTTAAAACAATAATTTTCATTTAATTTGAATAATCTAACTTGGCTAACTTTTTAAAATCTTTCAGAATACAAATCAGTAACAACGTAAGACAAAAGTAGGTGACAGATACGTATTGGCCTAAATAAAGGAGGAAAAATAAATGAATTCTTTTATTTTAGAATGTGGGATAATAGCAACCTATTTGTAACACTGATATCTCAAGAAATGTTGAAAAGTAGATGAAAGGTTTTTACTCTTGACAGTTTTACATTTATTACATCTATTTTCTTACAATTTAGATAGGGTGGGTTAGAGTAATTCGGAACATGTAGCATGGTGTATGGAACTTGAGTCAGTATGACTGACAGAATAATGTCAGAATATATAAAACTGCAATACAATAGTAGATTTTTTTTTCATTATGTTTTTTTATATACAACATATTATTTTTTTAAAACAAAGTTCCCTGTTCCTATTTACCCCAGTTACCGGGTAAACAGAAACAAGTACTCATTTACTTGTAGTATGTAGCTTGAAGAGGTAAAAACGAACAAAAACAATATCATGCAACTAAACTTATTATGATCTTTTAAAAGCGGATAAATAGTAAAAAAGTTATGGAATATTAAAGTTAAAAGTACAATAAATAAAAATTCATTGTGACTACACCAGTTTCCACTTGAAGTTTATCATCAGATTGTTTTGTTTCTATATCAGCATTTCCAACTTGTATTATTGAAAAGTGGTATTTTCAGTAGGAACAGTGTTCCTGATTATCCCAACATGGTATTCCTATTTACCTCTTATCTCTAAATGTCACCTGATTTTTCAAAAAAATTTACGTAAGTGAATAATGTGGTACATTGTTCATCGACGCTAATGCAGTTTCGATAAATTCTCCCATATTTTTCAGTTCCCTATTTAACTTTACATAAGAATGAACTCTTGTAAAAATTTCGTAAGTTTGTTAGATTTTGAGCAAAAAATTTATTCTTAATTGGATGCATCTACAAGCTACCGAAGAAAACCCCTGATAAACAAAATATTTGACTGGAAAAAGCTATCAAACAACAAAGTTTAAATATCTTATATTTTTTATCATCAAGTTACTGGCAACTATTTAATAAAAACGTAAGTCAGTGGCGTTCGTCATTGACTAATGCTATTAAATCTTATTTGGGTTAAATGAAAGAATATTTCTATACCACATTTCGTCCATAAATAAAGACGTTTATTATTATCATTATTATTATCATTTTATATGTATTTATTTATGCCCTATGTTTAGAAATAAGACAGTTAAACTTTGTTGTTAGCTTTTTCGAATAAAATATTTTGTTTTATCAGGAGTTTGTGGATGCATCCAAATAATGATGAATATTTTTGTCAAAATCTATCAAACGTACGAAGTTTTTACAAGAGTTCTTTTTTGTGCAAAATTGAATAGGGAACTGAAAAATATGGAACAATTTAACGAAAAGGCATTGGCGTCGATGTTCTAATTATAAATGAGTCTCCGATTATTCCTCTGTGCGCCGCTGGTGATTAGATTTATGATTTTATTTACTATTTTTATTGAGCCAAATACTGTTATAAACAGCACCAAATTGGGAGTCGATAGTAACCATTATCTCCAAAATATAGTGAAAACCTTAACAAAATTAAACTTAAACACCCTGTATCTCGATGATAAAGCTTTTGCGGGCATAGGTTCATAGGAACTTTTTTCTCAAATCATATTTTCTATCAACAGTTTAAAACTGGGACACCCTGTATAAAATTATATCCATATGCATTAACTGTAAAGAGAAAAGTTAAGAACACAAATAAATGTAATTGAATATGATTTTTATTATACAGATAAAATCCTAATCATAGAACATTAATTGAGATAGTTGGGCTTCCGCGTCAGAATTTTCCTTTATGTTTTCAAATAGTTTCAACGCCAACTTGTCAAAAATTTTTTTCCAGACAATTATATAGCGGCTTCGTCCTGCCAATAAATAATTAGATGTAACTCCTCAATTTTCTGACCAAGATCATTACGTAGATAATTTCTAGGTCTTAGAGTCACTAACAAAAATAAAGTAGGCTATTTAACATAACAAAGTTAATGGTATATGTGCAGTTGTTATGATTAGCATGTGAAAAATAGCGCTTTTCCATATCATTAACTCATCCGTATTTCAAATTTGAATCTTCAAAAACTGAATAAAATTTGAAGACGTACATGCCCTTGGGCTAGTCTATACTCTGTAAAGATATGCTTTTACATGAAAAAAAATTTCAGTATAAACAGTAAGAAACTGATTTTCTGAACTTTTTCTTCATATGATGGGCATAGTCACTATATTACTGAAAATGACTAATTTTGCATTAAAAACTTTATCTCTATACTCTAAACTATACGCTAATCACAAAATATGGATATAGGCCTAGGGATTTTTAGTTGTAGGCACTGTATAACAATAATCCTCAATGTTGGTACCCGTAGAGCCATCTATGCTTCAGGAAATCAAGTACGTCAAAGAGATAGATAGAAATCTTTTATAATTACGTACATATATACCTCAACATATTATGTGTTTGATATTCCTACTTACAGAACAATTTGTGATCATATTAGCCCCTAGTTCACAACATTTAAATACTATTAGACCTGGACTGAAATAGAAACAGAAAGTAAATTGAAATTTAATTTAGTTTAAATCAATTTCAAGCAAAGCTGAGGTGTTTATAGAGCCATACAATCTGTTGCAGGGTCCGACAGGGGTGCGCGGATTTCCGGGATTTCCGGTTTGTTTATTTTCATTTGTTAAATTTATGGTGGTGGGTTGAAGGGTCACACCCTTCAAAATAAACGTAGTTGATAAACTTACTAACTCTCAGTGCGTTGCAAATTATTATTGTGGAGATAGTAGACATACATTTTTTTTTATTCAATTTTAAAACAGTTAAGGTTTCAATAAAATTGTTTATATACACAGGATGAATCATTATCTGGAATGTCGATGTTGTGAATTAAGGCGAAACGTCGATTTCTTTTAATAAACCGCTGACCAAATGAAACTAATGTAATTTTCTTTGTGTAAAAACCCTTGCATATTTTGAAAATTTCGTTGGTTCCGAAAATGTAAAAAACACAATAATTGTAAGTTTTTGTCTGTCATGTTAGAATGATCTATGGACAAGTTGGAAAAAACTGTTTTGTGTGTTTTTTGATATCTCGGATATTTCTAGAGATACAATTTTTTTTCTGAAAATAAATAACACTTTTACACATTGATCTACACTGAGCAGTTGAAACTAAGCTTTTTTACTCCAATTCGATTCAGCAGATACCCCACAATAGTTGCAATTTAAATCCTATTCAACATTATTCAAGAGTGGAAATTTCATGACCTACTTAAAATTTTATAAAGTTGCCTGTTTAATGCTCTGCCAAATGAAAGCGAATGTGAATTTAACAATTTTCAAGTATGTTTCGGAAATATATAGTTGAATAATTCAGCGCCCTTCGTGAAATAAATATATTTAACCCTTATTTCTCACCACCGGTTAAGGTGTGTCATTTTCCTTTAGCCAGGTTGCTGAACATTTACAGATAGAAAGAATCTACACTGGCGAAATATAGATTTGTACATAATGGGACAAAATTTCAGAACGATATATGTCCAATATTGGTTATAATTATTCTGAAGATATATGAATTACACTGACAGGTCCTACAATGGCGAAATATAGATTTGTACATATTGGGAAAATTTTTCGGAACAATATATGCCCAATATTGGTCATAAATGTCATATATTAGGCCGTTATTCATATATTGGGCCTATATGATTTGAACATTGGTCCAATATCTTGTGCTGCTGGAGACTTCACTACGGCTCACACGGTGACATCTCCTCCTCCAAAAGTTTTCTTTTTTTCTACATAATTGATATTTGGTCCTCTCAATACCTGTAATCGATTGGCGGCGAGTGAATTATAGGTTATACCATATGTAACAATTTAAGTATGGGACCCATGTCATATTTTAAGATATAAGTACCAAGACTAAATAACGAAGTAAAACAAAATAAAATTACGATTGAAGTTTGCGAAAAGAAATTGCAAAAATGGCCTGCCGATTCAGGTTATTTTGTAGACAATTTGTAAAATATTAGCAAAACATTTTTTTTCATGGTGAGGAGGCAAATTTATCGGCAGATTTCAGATTTCGTTAAAAAATAAAACATTTCTTGTAAAATTATAACATTTTCTAATTCGTAAAATAATTCATCTAAAACTAAATTTAATAATGTCATAACTTTACAAAAAACGTAATTTTTTAACGAAACTTGAAATCCATCGATAAATTTTCCTCCTAATTGTGGAAAAATATGTTTTGCTAACATTTTACAAATTGTCTACAGGCCATTTTTGCAATTTTTTTCGCAAACTCCAATCGCATCATTTTTTTTAAAAAAACTTCTTCATTTAATCTTGGTAGTTATTATATCTTAAAATATGGCATGGGTCCGATGCTTCAATTGTTAAATATGGCATAACCTATAATTCACCAGCCGCCGCTGCTGCTTGTCGTCAGTGTGTAATGTGACTCATTTTCAGAAAAAAAATTGTATCTACAAATATCAGAGGTATCATCCTAAAATGAATAATAAAAATCTACAATTGTTTTTTTTTTACATTCTCGACACCAATGAAATTTGGAAAATTACAAGGGTTTCATTGTCATCCTGTATACAACGTCTTCTTTCGTAGTTTTATATCATGGTTAAACCGGTTTATTTCTATTGAAATTTGCAAAACAATCTTCAAGGCGGAATCGTATAAGAATTTTTTTTTTCAAAATTACACAAGATATTGCATTATTATTTTCATATGACGAACAGTGTAGTAGAGTTCCTAATTTTTTAAACTTTATTAGAGTCAGGTCAATATGTATTATCCTTTATTTGATTACTCATAACGACAAAATGTTACAACAAAACACAACACACATTTAACTGCACTGTGTGGTCCTGAAATAAAAGCACATATTTTAAAAATGGCTTGAAAAATAAAAAAAACTTCTTGATGAACTAGGAGGTAAATAATTCTCGTATGACAGATTTAGTTAGAAACCCCCATAATTTTTAAGAAATTTATATTTTTTTCGTCTCTTTTTAAAATATTTCATTTTATCGGATGTAGTATGTTTTTAGCATTGAATCGTTTTTTTTTTTGTAGTTGGTTGAATAACAAATTTGATTGGCATTAAATTATCATATTAAAATATTATGAACCACGAAGATATGGGTTTTTTTTATATTTTGGATCAGAAGCATTTAATAGCACGAAAAATACAGTAACCAACATCTCACAATTTCTATTCAAATCCTTCCAGACTCACTAGCCCTACACTTTTTCTAACCAAATTTGAAACGGCTATTAAAAAGTCTTGCAATTATATGAAAACATTAAATGTTGTCTCCACAAATATTTTAATTACTGAGAAAACTTAAAAACTTCTGTTAACAACTGTAGTTTTTTACTTTGGTAACACACTTTAGAGTTGAGGACGAATTAACCAATTAATATTAGGATTATTTTAGTTTTGTTATTAATTTTCATTTTAACCAATCATCACACGCCATTAAAATACTAACAAATATTTTTACTACAATAATAAATGTTTCTAAAGTTATCTTTAATTCAATAGGGTCCAATTGGTTTAGACGGTCCCAAAGGAGAACCAGTAAGTTGTTTTCCCTAAAAACAAAAATTAATTAATGTAAACAACTATGCTTCTAGGGTCGACCCGGTGAAAAGGGACAGAAGGGGCAAGTTGGTAGCGCAGGAATTGATGTTCTACAAGCAGTAAAAGTAAGTTCTGTAGAAATTCATAAATTATAATATTAAAACTAAATAAACAATTAGATAGATACGTATATTGACAGCTTTGTTATCAATTTTGTTTTTATTTCATTTAGCTGCCAGGAAGGGTAAGTAAGGAGTGTGAAGTTTTTTGGAGAAAGTCTGTAGTTTTGTTTTGGTTGCATATAGGTTGTGTTTTCACATTATTTCATATAAATATATCCTTTTTGTAACCCTTAACTTACAGTGTAGAGGGTAATATCAGAAAACGTATGCTATTCCTGTTATAATTTATAATGATTATCAAAATATCAAAAAAAATCTGTATGACCGCTAAGTTTTAATTTCAGTTAAATGTGATTTTTATAAAAAAATAATTATCTAAAAAAAATGTTGATGTAGGTGCAGTTAGTAGTCCAAAATTTCTTGCTTTAATTATTCTAATTGTTTCGAATTAACCAATTATTATTAGTAATATATTTCAAACACTTTAAATGTAACTTACGTATTCTTAAAGACATTATCTGAACTTTTTTTAGGCAAATTGGGTTCATGCCTCAGTCTACTTTTACTAGTATAACGACATAGGAATTTTGGGCGACAAACCAGAGACGGGTTTATTGCCCAATATTGCATTTTGAAAAACTCGCGATATAATAAAGAACAGAACTGGTAATTTCTGACAGTATATTTACTTACACATTAAACTTATTGCATCTAAAACCCGCACCGATAAAGGGTCGTAAATCGCCGAGAAATGTGAGGAAGGCCGAATAACCTTGAAGTCAGCGACTACTTGGACCTTATATTTATCTACATGCTCGTTCTGTTGATCTGCAAACAGTTACCGTAGAGAACTGTTATATACAGTGAGGTCCATAAGTAACGGATAAATTCATTATATACGTAATTTACAAGTTGTGAGTAATATCCTGAAACACGTCAATTTTGAATTCTAAAATGATATTTTTTGAGCATAATTTTATACCTCCCCCTTCAACCCCTTGGAGTGACAGCTACCCCTTTAAAATTTTTAAATGGAACTAGGGTGCGTGTTATAGCTCATTTGAAATGGTTTTTAATTCTCTATCTAGCAATATAAGATTTTTTGAATTTTGTATATTTTTCATTAAGGAAATTAAATTAGAAAATTTCAAAATGTATTTGTAATGTATGCAATCAGATATTATTTATGCCTATGTACCATCTGTCAAATCTGACTTTTCTAATTAATTTTGTGTCATAACATTCAATTTAAATGTATCGGTTTTTCTGGTACGCAGGTGGCAAAATACCCAACAAAAAGAAAGAAGTAAAAAGGGTTTCTTTTTACATATCAGAAAATATCTGATGTGGCCGGCACATAACTTTCTTATACCAGTTATATCATCCTGATCTAAAAAAAATCATTCTGTTTAATTCTTCACTTACCTCAATTAAATTTTAATAGGCACCTTTCAAACGTCAAACTGTTAAATTTATCCTAACCCCATTTTATGAGGCCAAATGTGTAAAATATTTCAGTTTATATCAGCTTTATTTAAGTACTTGGAAAACGTATTTTATTCGCTTGATATAGTAGACGATGATTTATAATCATTCATCAAGAATATATTTTTTTGTAGTCAAATTCAAAAAAGTTTAGGCCCCGTGGCCCCCCCTTTCAGCTGGCCAATTTCTCTCATCACCGAAGTTTTCATTGTCTTTGGCCTTTAGAACAAGTGTACTAAATTTGAAAGCTTTATCTCAAAAACTGTGGCTACTATCGCGATGCTACGGACCTGCGAACAGATTTTTTTTCATAAAGTTATGTTTTTTTCATTATAATTCGTCAAGATTCATCCAGAAATGCAATAAATTTTTTAAAATTTTTCCCAAAATTGTACCTTTTTTCTTTCTTCATTCATTATGTCTCTTCTGGTAGTGCCACATACACCAAATTTAATGTGTCACCTAAAATGTTGTTGACAACCTTAATTGCCAAATTTGGAAAGTCTCCCATTAGTATTTTTTGAGTTATCGCGGATACACACATACACACACACACATCCACACACACATCCACACACACGCACCGACAGACATCATTCGAAAAATAGTCAGAATGGATTCAGAAGGGTTCAAAACGTATATAATAATCAAAATCTCGAGTTCGAAAAAAGTCACGATTGCTATACTTCCTTATATTAGGTATAAGAAAGTAAAAATTATACATTTTCATTTCTTTAAATTGCTACATCGTGCAAATTTATGATTCTAGTTATTTATCGCTGATTGTCAAGTTGATCATTATTTTAACAATGAGTCTTTCGGTTACCCAAAGAATTGAAATTTTGATATTTTAGGATGTGGTGATAAAAAAAGAACGCAGAAGCAGGTATGCGAAATCTTCAATACTAAGTATTCTGACCGTCGCATTTCTCAGTCTATGGTTAGTAAATAGAAGAGAAAACAACTTTCATGAATTTGGAAATGCCACAGATATTGATATATTATTAAATATTCAAAATAATCCACATAAACCTACAAGGCAAGTTGCCATTGATAATGATGTTAGTAAAACGTCCGTATTGCGTCTTCTAAAAAATGAAAAATACTGCCCATATAAAATTCATTTGGTTCAAGAACTTAACGACGGTGACCCTAATCGCCGAATTTTGCGAAATCATAGCACATAGATGCCAAGATTATTCGTTATTTATAAAAAAAACATTCTTTTTTCTGATGAAGCAACATTCGTCTTAAATGGAACAGTCAACAAACAGAGCTGTGGATAATGGAGTACAGAAAATCCACATTGGATGATGGAGGCCAATACTCAATATCCTGAGAAGGTGAACGTTTGTGCTTGAATTATAAATTCAATTAACTGGCGCGCGTTACTTGAATTTCTTGCAAAATTTCTTAGTTCCAAAGTTAAGAATACTTTTCCCAGATGATGACAGCCTTAATGAAATTGATAGAAATATTTGGTATCAGCAGGACGGAGCTACACCAAATTTTGCATTGGAGTTAAGAGCCTATCTGAATCAAATTTTTCCCAATAGGTGGATCAGTAGACGTGGTGTAATTGAGTGGCCTGCCCATTCGCCCGATTTGACCCCACTTGACTATTTTTTATGGGATTACATAAAATCGAAAGTCTACTTCAACAGGCCAAATAACGTCGATGATTTAAAAGACAAAATAAGGCAAGAAATTAATCAAATCACCCCGGAAACGATACAAAATGTTTTAAAAGAATTTCAGCCTCGCCTCCATTATTGTCAAGAAGCAACGGGCGCCCAGTTTGAACATTTGGTTTAAACTGTTTCATGTTCTTTTGTTTAGGTACTTAGTGACATTAAAAATGTAACATTTTTCATTAAAAATATTAGAGAAATTCAAAAAATCTTATATTGCTGGACAGAGAATTAAGAACCCTTTCAAATGAGCTATCACACGCATCCTCGTTCCATTTAAAATTTTTGAAGAGGTTGCTGTTAATCCAAGAGGGTTGAAGGGGGAGGTATAAAATTATGCTCAAAATATGTCATTTTATAATTAAAAATCGACATTGCAAGATTTCACTCATAACTTGTAAATTACGTAGATAATAAATTTATCCGTTACTTTTGGACCTCACTGTATAAATGTATGGCGAGTATAACGACGTTTTTATTTTATTTTTCATTTCTTTTATTTTTGTAATTACATAGATTTTGTTGGCATTTTTTTTTTATTGTTTCTGTTATTACGTATTTTCTGTTGACTGCAGTGCCGCTATAATTGTGAGGAAACCCGCGTAGGGCTTTCCTATACACGTAAATCCACCGTAAGTAAATATGTGGCGTCGAAAAAACACCGGGCCTTAATTGGGTGGAGTTGATGAAGTTTATGATGAGCTGTAACATTCCGTGGACGCAGTTGGATAACACACTGTATGTAGAATTTATAGAAAACTGTTGGGGGACGGTATGCGGGAGTGCAACTTCCTACCTCATCTACACTCAGAAAGTGTACTTGACCCAAATAGTTGAACATGTTATTTGACAAATTCGCTCTAAACTTAAGGGCAAATACATTTGGGTCAGTGTAGATGAGTCAAGCAATGCATGTGGATTAAAAATTGGTAACGTATTGGTGGATGTGTAAATGATCTACATGTTATAGAAGGGCATTTGTTAACCTCCAAAGTTTTAGATCGCATAAATGCAGACAGTATTTCTATTGTTATGGATAGCTTAAAATTATTATTGCGGAACAATTATGAAAACAAATTTTTATGATTTATAATAGACGCAGCAGCGTATATGAAAGAGGCTGGGCGAATGTTTCAACAAGCATTCAACTGTTTTCATGTAACTTACCTAGCACACCCCCATTTTTGTAATCTGTAACTACTAATACTACCAGTGTTAATGTTGTACCCACCATAATTTCAGTCCTTTTCAGACAACATGGAATTACTTATATTTGCACTTTTCTGCGACCCCCAACCCTCTTCAAACAAACCACAAAGAAGTTTACAAGCACGTGTACAAGGTAAGATACTGTTTAATGACAAATGGAAAATTTTCTTTAGGAAAGGCTGTATACCGCGAGTGCGCTTCTGTTATTTACGTCATGTCGCCCGAAATTCCTATTACCCAACCACTAGAATCTATGGATGCCTTAAGCGCAGCAAAATGTCTTTTATAATTATGAACTTTTTTAAATTTAATATATATTCAAATTTATTTATCGTTGCGTTTGTAGCCATGATAATCTGCGTAATTAAATATTGTATAACTTGGTAATCTTCTTTCTCTCATTCGTCTCCCAAATAACATTTCCTTCAGTCCTTCTGCGTCAGCATGTCAATACAGTCTAACAGTTTATCTAAAAGACAGCTTCCCATAGTTTATTTCAGTCATCTATCAGAACCGCTTACTGTATTACCTACACATATTAGAATAATGTTAAATAATGGAAACATACAAACCTTAATCAAAAACGTACCTATTATAAATTAACATACAGAAAATTGATGGTGTTTTGATTTTCATAAATAAGAAAAAATATAGTTATTGTTTTGATAAAAATTTAGTCACTTCGTAGTTTATTAATTCTACTTTTTTTTAAGTGCTATATTTAGTATGAAATAATGTCTTATAGATTGTAGTTTTTTTTAAATGGACATAACAAATAGCGGTAATGTACATTTCACTACATATTTTTATTCTTTAAGAAAAAATTATTTCGGTTTATTCATATTGTTTTATTTGTAAAAAAAGTCAGCTAGATCATTTGGTTTGTTGGCATTTTACTTCCAGAACTTTGGTTTAATATAAAAATTATCCACAAATTAAAAAGAAAATTACTAAAGTCTGTTCACATAAGCTTTGCAGCGTTAGCCAGGATATGGAACAAAATGCACACAGATGATTGGTGCAGACGGCAGGCAGATATACACAAGTGCAAAGTACCGATAACGGTTAATTCAATTTTCATTGTTTATTTTATTTCATGGGCACCAGACGTTTGTATGTAATATAATTTTACTATTGCAATAATTTAACTTATGTGTTGTGTAATGTTTATATTAAATTATTTACCTTTATTGATATTGCATATTGGCTGATTTTATAATAATAATCGGTAAGTTACAAACGAGGTGCCTCAGTTTTAATAGCGAAAATTTTAACAGTCAGTAGATCTCAATGAAATGAGGATTTTTGTTGTAGATATAAACTTATTTCATCTTAACTTAGCACATCAAAAATTCTAGCACAGTAGCGCGGTGTTATTTAAGTACATTTTGTGCATTTATAATGCACCGCGCGCCTAAGAGAACTACGCAAGAGTGACGGTCGACAAAGGGTCGCTCTGCGAGCCCAGGTAAACAGTTTTTTTATGTGCTCATATGAATAAACGAAGTATAATATGGTTTATATTTTAATCATTTTTTCACACAGGTTAGTTCAAAATGCAGCATATTGCTTTATATTAAGATAGAGAGTAACATAACATTGTTTAAAGCAGAGTATAAAAATTGAGTTGCAAAAAGTTGGTCCGCTCTAAAACAGGTAGAATTTAAAACTGTTTTATTTTCTGACATTGTTTTTTATGATTACACAAAATAAAAAGTAACGGACATTTTTAAGACGTTTGACTTTCTTATAGCTTAATCAAATTTTTTTTTAAAATTAGGATGTTATTCTTTCGGCGTAACCAGTCATTTTAGTTTCTGATTCAAAACTTTAAAGAAAATATGTCAATTTTATTTTTGTTATTTTGTTTCTTTCCACTGCCAACCAATAAAAGGCATTTCTTGTTATTATAAATAAATTTACGTATGTACGTATACTGTTGAAATATTTTTCCACTGATTCAATAAACCTAAAAGGCATTTATCTTAATTCTAATGCCTTGAAATATTTTTTACGCCTGGTAATAAATAAGTAACCCACAATGATATATTTACTACGCCTGGAAATAAGCAATTTGCAATACACTCGCTACGTTGCCCATTGTAAATCGGACTCACTAAATCCAACCCACCACTGCAAAGTTTAAGTGAACAGACTTGAATCCCTAATTTATATGCCAGATCTAGTCAATACCTCTAGTAATTTTGTCCATACTTTTTGTAAATTTTCCTTATAATATTATTGCTAGTAAACGATAAACTTTTCAAACTATTAGTTTATGTTGACCTTTTACAAACACCCTCATAAAAGAAGGGCTTACTAATTTAAGAAACATTAAACTAAAAAATATTTCGTCATATTGCTTCCACTCGAACAAAACATAACCAATGTCTATATAGAATATAAACTCTGACATTACTATGGTTGCAACTATTTTTGGGTGAAACCAATTTTAAATTTTTCGGTTGTTCCCAAATCTGAATTTTTGGCATCTTATTTCTTTTCTAAGTTTAATTTTTATGTTAAATTAACAATAATTCAAACATTGTATCTTCAGAGGTGTTCTAGGGTGAGCCTCCCATGTGGCTGTTGGAGCAAGTATATTACATTATATGACATATTATGATAAATTTAAAATATGTGCTTTTAATGGTAGATGGTAAGGTTTATCCTACTGTACCTTTTTAAGATTTCAATTATTATTTCTTAAAAAAATAAGTTTGTTAACTAACATCATCTACAACTTTAGAAAAATTAGAATGTTTTCACCTAACATAAACTTGTATCTAATTTATATTTTGAATGATTGAAACCGAATAAAAATTAAGAGCAATATAGAAAATTCAGTTTTTTTGCCATTTTGGTATTTGAAAACAATACTTTATGTCCATTTAAAAATATTAAATAATTATTTAGTAGGTAGCCTTAGTTCTATGAAAGCCATAATAAAAAAGGACTTAAAAAACATCTTGGTATATTTTTGTATTATTGACACTAACACTATTATTAAACTTGGCTTTATGTGTACTTACTGTATCTTACAGGGCTTGAAGAGGTCTGTTACAACGCTTCGAGGAGGAACCCTGGGGTATGCAGAGATTGTTGCTGTCAAGGTGAGACTGGTCCCTGACAGCCACCGTCAATTCATGTTTTTATGTGTATATATTTTCTGCACCCTATTTTTTGTATTATTCGTAGACATTATTTTAACACACATTCATTTTTAAGCTATATTTGACATGTTTTTTCCAGATATTGACTATCCTTCATTAATGTTTACTAATACTTTTATGAAGAGCAACAAAATCTTAAACTCTAATTTAATTAATATTCAGGTAACAAATTTATCGCCATAAGATCATGTTACTTTATAGTTTAAAATATGTTTTATGTGCATTTTAATCTTTCTTTAGTTCTTAATTTTAGCCAAGTTTGTTTTTCTAGCATGTAGCTGTTATGGACGTAACCACTACTTTTAATTACTATTAGCGATAATGGGCACTCTTTTCTGTTTTGCTGTTGTAGAGCTGTACTCACAATTAGTGTAATTTTTAGGGGCTACAGGAAAGGGGCCATAACATATCCGGGGAAACTATCATCACACTAAAAGTGAGTTTCTGTTTTTCATTCGCGATTTTATTTCATTCCTATAAAAGTGATCAGACATTTTCTTACTATTATCATTATGACATGTAAAGTGGCTATCAGAGGTATATTTTATAAATTTACTGAGGCAAAAGGGTTATATATTGTTTTGTTAAATTAAACTGCTTCAGATGTTTCAATAAAAATTTGTATTATCTTCAATCAAGAACATTATTTATAATTAAGTACATGGAAATAAATGTTTACTTAGTTTATAAATATAACTAACTGACGTAACTTTATTTAACATTTTCTATCAAGTCTGCCCCTGCAAGCTAAATAATAACGATCAAAGTGAACGAAAACTGAAAACTATTCCATTAAAATGATGTAGGGTGTTTTAAAATCTATTAATTAATAACTATTTTGTAGCAAGTTGATGTGGACAAATAGCCCACTTATGAAATTTAAGAAACAAAATGTAATTTCTTGAAAACGAAAAAGCAAGAATACTGTTTTTAAAATTTGAGACTTTATCTTTCGTACAAATAATTAAAAATTCATATCAATCAGCAAACTCAAACGTGAAAAAGTTTACCTCACTGCCGACATTTAAGAAAAAATGATAACGATGCAATATATATATGTATCATTGTATTCAAAATTAATGTCACTTAAAAACAGACGTGTTTGTTCCTTTGAAATTTTTGTGGCTCAGACAATATGCTACTTTATAAATTACTGTCTATACAGGGTGAGTCAATAGTGTGTTCTCCTTCGATAACCTTTGAACCGTTAGTGATACAACAATTTATTAAATACAAAAGTTTTTTGGGTCGATAAGATCTATCATTTAAAATTATTGTGAAATCTACAGGGTGCTTAAATTTTCTGTTACACACAAAAAAATACTTTTTTTTAAATGGAACACCCTGTATATCTTATCAGCATTCTATTAAATGAAAAGAGTATTATACATGATATTTTGTTTTTTGGATTTGCATGCAACGTTGCCAAGTTATTTAACATTTTCTGGAAATTTAAGGATTTATGAGGGTCCGTTTAATAATTTTTATTTACCTATAAGAACAAGCTGGGTATGCAAATATTATACTATTCTTAGTTCATACTACACGCTAAGTATTAGTAACTTTTTTTACATTATTCTATTTTACAGGGTGTCCATGACGGCATGTCAATTGTTGCGAATTTCAAATGGGAGAAACTCTGTTCTTTTAAATGGAACACCCTGTATTTTTTTACGTGGTTGGATTCCTCCTTCAAATTGATTTCTTTTTTTATATAATACTTCCTATACCTAACTGTTGAAGTTTTCGAGAAAATTAAGGTTTTCTCTTTAACCTTGCGATCATAGAAAAAAATAATACAATTTTATCAAGAATGGCTTTGGAAAAACAAAAATTGTGCTGTCGAACTGATATTTTGTGGTTTACACGTAATTAATTTTACTTAGTGGTGATTCTTCTGTATTTCCTAGTTGAGTTAATTATTTTTTTTAAATAAATTATGAATTTTTCACACGAAAAGTTAATCGACGTTGTTTATGCATTAGGAGAAGGAGAGAGAAATCCGCTATTGGCATCAAGAATTTATATTCAGCGTTATCCAGAACGAAGACATCCTCACCATTCTGCATTTGAAAGGTTGCGAGAAAGGTTTGAACGAACTGGACATGTAAATTATGAAAAACATGAACGTACAAAACTAGCAACAAATGAAGAAAAAGTGTTTTAAGTTACATTAAGTGTTGTTGAAGATCCGCATAAAAGTACGAGAGAAATTAATAGACAACTTGATATGTCACTCCTCTGTAACAAGAATATTGAGGACACAAAACTTTCATCCTTATCATATTCAACTGCTTCAAGAACTAGAGTCAAATGATTTTGAACGTCGGGTAACATTTTGTAAATGGACACTCAATAAGATTCACCAACAGCCGCAATTTTTTGATTTCGTGCTATTCACTGATGAGGCCACATTTCATAAAAATAGTTGTGTTAATAGACATAACTTACACTACTATGATACCATGAACCCTCATTTTACGAGAACTGTAGATAATCAACACCGATGGTCACTCAATGTGTAGGCAGGGATAGTAGGTGAATATGTAATTGGACCTCATTTCTTTAATGGTCATTTGACTGGGAAATCGAGGTAGGTACCCTCGATTTTTTACAAAATGTACTGGGAAGATTGTTAAATGGGTGTCCTCAAAATGTCTTACAGAGGCTGTGGTTCCAGCACGAGGGAGCTCCACCCCATTATAGCATTGCCGTAAGAAACTTTTTAAATGTTACATTTGGTGACAATTGGATAGGTCGAGGAGGACCAATTCAATGGCCACCAAGGTCGCCATATTTGACAAAATTGGCGTTTTTTGTGGGGGTACATTAAAGGATTAGTGTACACATCACCACCTACAAGAGAAGACATGCAGCAAAGAATTCGACTAGCGTTCGACACCATCACGCCTAACATGTTGCAAGATGTAAGTGACTCATTTCTTCATAGAGTCAGAATTTGTAATTTACAACTAGGAGGTCACGTTGAGCATATTTTGTAACTTGTTTTGTTTTTTCTCTTCTATTTACTGTTTACGTTCAAAATTACACTTTTATTTTGTTATGTACATACCAAAGGTGAGGTGTAAATTTTGTCATTCAAGTTCAATAAATTTGCTACTTTTACTGTTTCCTTTACGATTTTATAGAAAATAGTTTTTCGCCTGACCGCAATTTTTGTTAGGAAGTGTTATACAAGAAAGAAAGCAATTTGAAGGAGTAATCCAACCGCGTCAAAAAACACAGGGTGTTCCATTTAAAAAAACAGAGTTCTTCCCATTTGATATTCGCATTAATTGACATACCGTCATGGAAACCCTGTAAAATAGAATAATGTAAAAAAGGTACTAATACTTAGCGTGTAGTATGAACTAAGAATAGTATAATATTTGCTTACCCAGCTTGTTTTCATAGGTAAATAAAAATTATTAAACGGACCCTTATAAATCCTTAAATTTCCAGAAAATGTTAAATAACTTGGTAACGTTGCATGCAAATCCAAAAAACAAAATATCACTATATAATACTCTTTTCATTTAATAAAATGGTGATAAAATATACAGGGTGTTCCATTTAAAAAAAGTCTTTTTTGTGTGTACAGAAAATTTAAGTACCCTGTAGATTTCACAATAATTTTAAATGATAGATCTTATCGACCCAAAAAACTTTTGTACTTAATAAATTGTTGTATCACTAACGGTTCAAAGGTTATCGAAGGAGAACACACTATTGACTCACCCTGTATATAATAAGAAGCATCAGAAGATCTAAAATTGTTTTGTCTTTTGTGACATTAATTTTGCGAGCGATATGTACTTATATCTATTATCCATTTATATGTGTGAATAGCATTTGACTGTGCTATAATATTCAGTAGTTTACATTAGAAAAACATACATTCAGACCACAATTTTAATTATATGAAAATGTCTGGTACCATCCTACATAATTATCTCATTTATTCACCACATAAATTTGTCTTAATTTGCCATCCACAGCTCTAGTTTTAATTACTGTCATAAATTATTTCACCCCTTACAGTTTTGGTTTTTTATGAATAATAAACGTAAACTAATACAGTCACTTCATCATACCAGTAGACTAGTTTTAATTTATACGTGGTGTCCATCTAGTACGTATTTGGTCTATAAATAACTCTGTAACTATTACAGATAGAGAAGAAAATTTTAAAACAAAAGTTGGTCAGCATTTACCATTGCATAATATAATAGTTATTTATGATACAAGTGTTAAAAATGACTTTTTATTTTGTGAGTGGAGAACTTTGCGAAACGAGGGGAAGCGAGTGGAGCAACTCCACGAACAAAATAAAGTCATTTTTAACACGTGTATCATACAATGTTTTTTCTACAAACACCATTAAAAGAACAATAAAGTTTCTTTAAAAAGATTTCAAATCCTTTTAATGGTTACCTCATAATTCTAGTAGTTTGTAGGATTTATGAAATAAATAAATCAAGTTTGCCCGTTGTTTGACACATGCTTGTCAAATGTGAAAAATTATTGCAATATGATGAGTTCCAATATTAATTATAGTCCAGAAGGAAGCGAATTCCTCAAGAAATTGAAGAAGCAGCTACAAGGGCAACTTTAAATTTGTTGCCCACAAAATCCAAACAACAATATGAATTAGCGTACAAACGATTTGTGGAATGGTGCGATCGGAACAATGTTGCAGGCAAGTACAGTGAAAATATAATGTTGGCCTATTTCGAGCAAAATTCTAACATTTGGAAGTCTTCAACGCCTTGGGCACATTTTTCAATGATAAAGGCTATGTTATATGTCAAAAACGATCAAGATATAAGTAAGTTTTATAAACTCATCGCATTTTTGAAGCGCAAAGGAGAAGGATATCGTCCAAAAAAATCAAAAATTTTTACACGCCAAAATATTGATGTTTATTGCAGAGGCGCCAGATGACAAGTATTTGATGTTTAAAGTAGCTGCTGTAATGGGTATTCTAGGCGCGTGTCGCCGTGAAGAACTTTGTCGAATGAGTTTAAACAATATTAAGGATTTAGGAAATGCACTAGTGGTAAACATTCTAGATAGCAAGACTAGAGTTTCAAGAACCTTTACTGTTATTACTGAGACTTATATTGACTTATATCATAATTACTTAGCATTACGTCCAGCTCATGTCAACCACCAACGTCTTTTTATTAAATACATTAGTAACAAATGTACGATTCAACCTGTTGTAATAAATATTTTTGGAAAGATGCCTACAGATATTGCAAGATTTTTAAAATTACCAAATAGTGAACTTTACACCGGACATTGTTTCCGTCGGACATCCGCCAGCTTGTTAGCAGACTCTGGTGCAAATTTAAATACAATAAAAAAGACATGGAGGATGGAAAAGTTTGAGTGTTGCAGAAGGATACTTGGAAGATTCGTTATAAAACAAAAAGAGGATTGCTAGTCACATTCTTCCAAATAATTGCCCTTCTTCTAACAATTCAGAAATAGAGCATATTAATAGTATTTCCTCCACTGCTTCAAGTTCAACTTCAACAATTTTTTATTGTGAAGTAGCTTCCTCACAAGGGATAAATATTACTAATTGCTCCAATTGTACAATTAATATAAATATTTCTAAATAACTTGTAATTTATATATTTAATATAAATGTCATTATGACAAACGACTTGTCATTTTACTTTTTGCACTAGTGTTAAAAGTAAATCATGTGATCATTTTTAATGCGAGTTTATATAATATTACATTTTTAATTCAAGTATGCCGTTTTAAAAATTTAGTTTTTAATGGTGTTTGTAGAAAAAAATATTTATAGTCATATAGGTTATTTTGTTTTAGCTGGGTAGTAATCAACTTTGTTAAGTTAAATGAAACACCCTATATATTATTGAATATTTGGTTAGTGAACGTCAAGAGCCTTTCAGTGAACTACCATAACATGTACTTTCTCTGGTCAGTTCAGGAGTTATTTGAAATTATGTAGAAATTTTGACGCATATACACTTTTACAAAAAAATTGTATTCTTTTAATTTGAAATGCTCTCAAATATTTCGATGCGTAGTGTATTGCCATAGAAAAGTGCTTTCAAACCATGTATCCTGTTTTAGATTTTTTTCTGCAGGATGTCCATAATTTTATGTCAAACTTGATGATTTAAAAACTTCAATAACTTTGTTGTTTCAAATAGAACACCCGGTACGTTATTTCATATTCGATAAGAGAATTACAAGAGCTTTCCGACCACATATCATACTTTATATTTATTTTCAATAATTTTGAGGATATGATAATTTATGTCCAAATTTTGAGAACCAAAAAAGAAAAGTTTCCTATTTTTGATGAATTTCATGCTAATTTTAAATTCCCTAATTTAGGAATAGGGAGAATATACTGATTTTCTTAATTAAAAAATTTCAAATAAATATGAATATGTGTAGCTCGGTAGCGCAATTGGCTAGAACGTTAAATGACAAACGTATAACTTTCAGCATTTCAAAAGCACTCACTTATGGGTTGCTTCCACCTCGATATGTAGCAACATATGTACATTCTAGATGCTAATAAAGAATTCCTATTGCAATTCATATAAAGCATATCAACTAATTCTCGTCAAAATAAATTTTTTTGATAGTTATTCTATTTTTATTAATGTATCGACATACGTGCGTACAATAAAAAAAATACAACTGATAATTGTCACAACTGTCACATGAATTATGACTAGAGCTGTCCGAGGTCACCTGACCGACAGAGCCGTCATATGACTCATATGTTTACATCATATCATAATACTTGAATAAGTACAGTAAATGGAAATAAATTTTAACAATAATGTTACATTTTATAAAAATTTGTATAAAACTCACCCTTTTAAGCAGATTTATGAAGTAGTTTGGTTGTCGTCATCACAAAGTGGGGAAGATCTATAGTATAATAGCATCAGGTATGTTTCTACAGCTGTCCCCGTCAGCGATGTTCGCTTTGGTGAAAAAATATGTTTTGCATTTTGAAAATGACCATTCGACATCTACGGATGTAATACAGGCATAAGTAAAACAATCTGTGAACTCACTTAACGAAGTTGTAGATGCACCATCACAAATGTGTCTTAATTTGCTAAAATCAGGATCTTTCTGTAATACATTCTCGAATTTTTCACTAACGCGATTATTTTTGCGTCATTTATAGCCTGTAGCTGTGTATTTACGTCGTCCACTATTTGCAGCGATTCCACTAACGACAACGAACTATTTTGCAATTTTTCTATTGCGTCGTGTAGTCCTCTATAATTGTTATTAATAGTTTTTAAATCTGTTTCAAGGGAAACGTCTTGAAAGCTTGTCTAGCTTTCCCTAATAGCTACAGCCTCGTTTAGGAGATTTGAGAAAAACTTTTTTTGTATTTGCTATTAATGCATCTACCTCTGGAAAACATTTTCGAATCGCTTCTGCCACAAGATGTAACGCATGCACTTTACACGTAACATGTAAAAACCTACAATTGTCTCTTTGAAAAGAACGGCCTACCATGCGCATTGTCGCAGCACCATCAGTCACAAACATCAATACTTGACTTGTTGAAAGTTCAAATTTTTCGAATGTCTCCAACACCCCACGCGTAATTATTTCGCCAGTACACACAGTTAGTCTTTTACTAGCTAGTAAAAGTGGAAATGTTAGTTTAAGAGGGCCCAGTACACGTACTATAATATTTAAAATAGAATTTTTTTTACAATCTGTCGTCTCGTCAATACATAACCAGAGCCGTGTATTTTTTAATCCACATTTAATCCTATTTACAATGTCTTCACGAACAGCTGAAATATATCTACGTAACGATGTACGACTTGATAAGTTCACCTGGGGATTGTACTTATTCCAAAACTTCCGAAATGGTTGTTTATCCCGTATGTGTAGCGGAATATTACAGGCTATTAACATTAACAATAAATCAAACATAAACTGAGTTGTCAAAGGTATGCCATTTTTTTTATTTTGATGTTGCACGGTGTTGATATGACGACGACAATCTGTTTTGTGCCAGCACATTAAGTCTTGATTACAAACTTTACACATTATTTTGCATCCGTCATAGAATAAATCCGGAAATTCACAGATAAATTTATTCACTGTGTCCGCGTACGGTCGTTTTTTACCCTTTGGCGCGTTTGACATTATGTATAATTTATAGGTACAACCTCACGCATCAACCTTTCAAATAAGACTGCAGCGTAAATCACTTCTAAATCGGCACGTGTGACGCCATCGCAAGACCGTGGCTGTACTCCAGCCACCTCGGACAGCTCTAATTATGACTTCTGGCAGTTTCTTATATTTTATTTCCACGATTAATTTGAAATTGGACTTACGATTTTTAAATATTGGGCGAACAAATAAGAAAATTTCTTAAATTTGTTGTTTTGCTCCTTAATAATTCAACAAAAACCTTGAAAATAATTATACTTTTTTTTAGTTTATTTTGTTATTCCTATTTCTCTTTAATTCCTCATAAGGCGTCTACACATACATGCATGTCTTAACACATGAACGCACCTTCATTATACGCGCGTTCACTTACGCCAGTGTGTACACAAAATTTGAGTTAAAAATCCGTTGAACATGTCTTTTGTTGCTGCTTGAATACAATTAAGTGTATGTGTAGGTAATATGAATACCACGTACGTGAACGTGCATACATGAACGGAGGGCATGTCTTAAGACATGTACGTGTATCGGTAGGCATCTATAGCTAACTAGATCAATATTACACTTATTTTTTATTTATTTTTTTTATTGTATTGTCTAAGAGAAAGTTGCTGATTTATTATTTATTAATGAACGAGTTATTTTATAAAAAAAGTTTAAAATTGGATATTTAAAATTTGCATAAAATTTATCAAAAATACGGACCTTTTGTTTTTTTTTTTCTCAAAATTTGGACATAAATGTTCATAGATCGCAGTATGTTTCGTATAATGGTTATAAGTCTGTTGAATACTTTGTTCCATCTCGAGTTGCTCAGGGGTCTATATTAGGCCCCCTATTTTTTAATATACCGGGTGTAACAGGATCATGGTACACCCCCTTTTCTTCTTTAGTTTTGAAGATAGTTGATTGAAATTTGGGATGTCTTATATACATAGTAAGCAGCACTTTTTGACATACAAGTGATTTTTTTCTCACTTCCGATTTCGCCGGAAGTGGCAGTAACTTTAGATTTTTAAATAGAACACCCTGTATATTATTGCATTTTTGAATTATGCATAATTTTCTGAATCCAACGATACCAAATAAGTTATATTTCAAACGTCAGTATTTTTTATAATATAATTTTTAATTTTCCATTTAAGTGTGCCATGACGGTTCCGATTTATTCTAAATGACCCGTGTAGTGCTAGAAAAATCGAAATCCTGTCAAGAATAGTAAATTACGTGATTTATGAGCAAATAAAGTTCATCAAAATGGTTTTTGAGGAAAAACTCAATTTTTTCAAATGGAACCATATTGATACCGTAGTACCATTTATTAGTACTATTAATAAAGACTTTATCATTATGTCGTATTAGAATGTGCGTTAAATACAAACAAAATTACAGCTAAAAGAAAATAAGAAAATACAATTTTTATCTAATTACCTTGTTATACATAAGGTGGCTTTGGAATACAAAAAATGAACACTAAACATTACAACAGTTATTTAGAATGCTGTCCATTAACGTCAATGCACTTCTGAACTCGCATAGCTGTTTCTCGAAGAATGTTCGCCAATTGCTGGGCCGTTATGCTATTAATTGCGCGTCTTACTCGTAGCTCCAGGTCTTCACAGGCAGTGATGGCGGTTGCGTAGACAATATTTTTTAAATGACCCCAAACAAAGAAATCAAGGGGTGTTAAATCATGTGACCTTGGAGGCCACCTCACAGGACCATTCGTCGAAATTACGTATTCTCCGAATCTCCGTTGAAGGTAATCAATTACTATCCTTGAATTATGGGGAGGAACGCCATCTTGTTGGAAATACATTCCCTGTCGTAAATAGATAGGTAATTCAGCTAAACTGTCCTCAATTTCATTTTGCAAAAATCCCAAATATCTGGAACCAGTCAGCGGTCCTTCAAATATTATTGGACCAATGATTCTACTACCGATTATTCCCATCCAAACATTGAAACCGACCACACATGATTGTTACCATCCCGTAATAAATTTTAATTTTCTTGTGACCTATATTTTGTATTTCGTCGGTTAAATAATCCCAAATTTGTAAATCTAGACTCGTCCGAAAATAAAATCATTCCTAAAAAATCATTGCTTGGCTGCACGTTATTCTGCAAAATCCTATTGCAATATTCCATCCTACGTTCGTAATAATTTTCGTACAAGTGCAGGTGCAATTGGTATTGAAAAGATTTATAGTGGTATTTGTGCAAAATTAGGGCTGACTGTTTGGTGACGGTTTCCAATTCAAAGACAATTTGCCTTAAAGAAACAATCTTATCAACTTCTACTCGAGCCAAAACATTAATTTCCGTTCCTTCGTCAAGAATGAAATTTTCTTCGGGATCATTGTTAGGCTCACTTCGGAATTGATTTTCAAGACGATTCAAATAATTTCTCGCTGGACATTGTCTATCAGGATATCGTTCGGCATAAAGGTGTGTAGCCGCAACGACATCTTCTCTACATTCCCCATAAATAATTATTAACATGACCACTTTTTCATCTCTTGTATAAATTTGCGGCATTTTAAACACAATTAACAAGAATTTAAAACAATTTTTAAAGACACAATAAAAACACCGGTAAACCAACAAATGTTTGACAAGCTAAATATGTCATTGTTTTCAAAGCCACCTTAGTTAGTTACTTTTTAACATTTAATTAGAACAAAATTGTATTTTCTTATTTTCTTTTAGGTGTAATATTGTTTGTATTTATCGCACATTAATACGACATATGAATAAATTCCTTATTAATAGTACTAATAAATTGTACCATGGTACCAATATGATTCCATTTGAAAAAAATTGAGTTTTTCCCCAAAAACCATTTTGATGAACTTTATTTGCTCATAAATCACGTAATTTGGTATTTTTGACGGGATTTCGATTTTTCTAGCATTACACGGGTCATTTGAAATAAATCGGAATCGTCATGGCACACTTAAATGGAAAACTAAAAATTATATTATAACAAATATTAACGTTTGAAATGTCACTTTGGCATCGTTGAATTCACAAAATTATGCAGAATTTAAAAATGCAATAATATACAGGATGTTCCATTTAAATATCGAATGTTAGTGTCACTTCCAGCGAAATCGGAAGTGAAAAGAAATCACTGGTATGTCAAAAAGTGCCGCTTATTATGTATATAGGATATCTCAAATTTCAATCAATTATCTTCAAAACTAAAGGAGAAAAGGGGGGTGTACAATTATCCTGTTACACCCGGTATATATGAATGACATAGTTGATGGTTTGGATGTATGCTGTCTACTTTACGCTGACGATCTTAAGATATACAACAGGATTAAAGGATTAGACGACTGTATTGGGCTTCAAGCGAATATTTCAAAAATATATACTGGGTCTGTTAAAAATAACTTAAACTTTAATATCCAAAAATGTAATATTGTGACGTATACAACCAAGACGTCTGAAGCATTATATGGCTATCATATAAACAATGAAATATTGGCAAGGGCCTAGGAGTAACGTTTGATAAAAGGCTGTCATGTTCAGACCATGTAGAGAATGTGGTAACAGATAGCTTCAAAACTTTAGGTTTTATTTTACGAAATAGCAAGAATTTCGCCAACTGTGTTGCTGTCAGTATTATAGTATGTAATGGTGAATGCTGAACCACCTTTGTTTTCATATTTTTTTCTATCTGTAATAGTTACTGAGTCCTGGAACAAATACGCACCAGGTGGACACCCTGTATATATCCAGTGTGCGGGTTAATATTTGCACATGCAGGAACCATTTATTATTGAGGTAATCTCTAAATAAATGAATAAACCGAGAACACATGGGTGTCGCCAGAATTATATATAAAATTTTAAATTTATATAATTTATATTTGTTAACTCAACTTTAGATATCAAATATACGTTAATTTGCATCTTATGACATAAGAACATATAGCAGTTCCTAAAAATATGTGCCTTTCATAATTTACACCTTTATACTGTCTAATAGATATTTATGCAACAAGAGCAAAAAGCGAATGTTTTTCACGCTGTACACATCGGTCGTATGTATCGCACGGAGGAGTTGACCAAAAATGGTTATTTCCATTATTTAAAGGGCCCCATTCACATTGAGATCTGTATCGATACATGTATCGATACAAATCTCATTGAGATGTGTATCTAGTATCAAGTACCACATACACACTGAGACGGAATCATGATATACACACTGAAACGGAATCATGAGACTCCATTTCAATTTCAAAGGCGAAACCGAAATGTTAACTCAACCAGTGATGGTGGCAGTTGCAGTAGCACTATCGGAAGCTTTAAAGGAAAAAAGGCGTAGAAAGAGAATATGGACCAAGTAATGGTTACGTAGCTGTCTATTTGAGTATTCCTTCGGTGCAGAATTCCACAAACACGCATACAATTTGTAAATATTTAAAAAGTCTTCCCAAAAGTCTCTGTCTGCCGACATCGTTACCTATTTCACTTTCTATTATTATTAGAATAATAATATATTGATGTATGCTAGCGCGATACAAGAGACAGACAAATACACGTTGCGACAAGTAGATATTCGTATCAGTTGCACTCGCGCGGTATCGAAGTTTCTCGACAGCGAAACAGGCGGCGATACCAGCTGATACCGATACACCGATACTGAGTCAATCAAATACATATAGAGATTTGTATCGCGATACCGATACTTGCAACATGTATCGATACAGATCTCAATGTGAATGGGGCCCTTTAGGGATGTGCGATACAGTATCGATACTAAGCTTATCGATACTTTACTATACAATACTCGGTATTTTGTATTGATACTTTGGCTAGCTATACATTTAGTATCGACACTTTTTTAGTGTGTATCAATGCCTTCGATACTCGTGATTTAAAACAATAAATTCTAAAATGTAAATACACTATACAGTTATTTTATTTTTGTTCTGATTTTATTTAGTAACAAAAAAGTTAAAATCACTAGATTGTAACATACTTATTTTATCTATTTTATAACTTTATGATGTTTACGTTTAATAGGGATAAGCCAAGTTTTATAGAGAAACCCATTTATATAGTCGACGCGACGCCTAGATTTTTAATTAAATCATCCTCATGACTCTGTATACAAACAATAACAAAAAAAAAGATATACTGACAATTTTTAACATATTTTCTAAAACAAACATACTAGTATAAAATAAATAAAAGTTGATATTTAAAAGAATTTGAAGGTTCATAGAATTAGAATTTTTTTTTAATTATTATAGAAAACATAAAAATGTATGTATGAAACATAAAAACACATAGAAATGACTCAATACAAATGATTAAGTTAAAATAAATAATTACAGGAGGTAGAAGGTACTCACATTTAAAGCAGATTCGCCATTTTGTTATACAACTAACAGTTTAAACAATCATTAGGTATAAAAAGGTGAAAAAAATCCAGAGTCACAAAATATAATTTTTAATTATGTCCAAAGAATTAGCCTTTGTCTTATTCGTCTCATAATTCAGACAACAATGAATTTGTTCTTATTATTGTAGCAACACCGAAATAAAATAAAAACGTAATGTAGGTAAAAATGTATTATTTACAGTTTTTTATTTTATAAATTAAATTAAAATACGCCGTGTTGAGATATTCGATGTCTGATCTTTTGTATACACTATTATTGTCTTTTTTTATGCATATTATCTCATTTAATAACCGTTTTCTTTTTAATTGTTTGGTTGTCTATAATCTTCGTATCTTCAAAATTGAATTGATGAAGACTGTTTAGGCTATGTTCCGCCAAAGCAGTAGGATTACTTTTTCTCCATAAGGGTTATGTATGTTCTTTTAATCATTTTTATGTTCGTCAACTCGTGTTTTTAGATACCTACCGGTTTGACCTGTATATACCTTAATACAATTACCGCAAGGAATTTTATAAATAACATCAAATTCTAGATCCTTTGGTGTTTTTACCTATTTTAGAAAAAAATGTTTTTTTGTTTGTGTTTTTACATTTTAATGATATATGTGTGGAGTCGTTATTAAAAGTTTTACATAACTTCTCTGAAAGGTGGTATGGTATGGATATGGTATTTTGTAATATTTTTTTTGTTTGTACATCTTGTTTCTTTGAAGATGTGCATTGTTTTTATCTAATATTTTTTTCACTAAGTTAAAGGGTAATTATTTTTGGTTAGATATTGTTGAATTGAATACAATTTTATTCCCAGAAATCTTTATGTGATAGATGTAGTATTCTGTATTTTAAATTATGAATAATATTGATTTTTTGCGACATTGGATGTTGAGAATAATAGTTCAAAAATCTTTTAGAGAAGGTAAGCTTTTGATAAAATGTTATTATTTCTTAAAACAATTCTAAGAACGGTAGTTTGTTGTTTACTTCTGTCTCTATTGTAAATTGTAATCTGCTATGGAAATTATTAAAAACTGCTAACATTTCTTCTATATTGTTATTAGGTACAGCAGTAACTATATCATCAATATACCTTTTAAAGAAAGATATGTGAAAAATTTGTTTTTTAATACAAATTTATTGTAATTTTGACAATAATGTCAGTACAAATGGGATATAAACAATTTCCCATGCTTAACCCAAAAGTTTGTTTATAAAAATCATTTTCATATTTAAAATATTCATATCTACACGAAAATTAAAAACTTTGAAATTTATTAAGTGAAATATTAGTGTGGTTTTCTATTAAATTCCATCTCTGTTCAATTAATTGTGTGATTAAATCTAGACGAATATTAGTAAATAAAGATTTAACATTCAAAGAAATTAGAATATAATTCTCAGGTAATGTTATATATTTATGTACTCTGCTAACTCAAAATAATTTTTAAATGCTGCAGTATAATTTTAACTTATAGTGACCTCTAGCTTCCAATAACCACACTATAGGGCGGCTGTAGCAATAACAGCGGAGCAGCAGCTTCTGCAAGCAGTAGAGATTTCTTTCAAAAAATTTATTGTTGAGTTCTGTTTTCTGTTTCGTTTATTTTCATGTATTTTTTATTGTGTTTATGTTTATGTTCGTTATTTCATTTGATTTTTCATTTTCATATTTTTGGTAGTGATAAAAATACGTATTGTTCAAATAAGATAATTTTTTTAATTTGCATATATTGCAGATACCGAATCGAATATCGAATGTATCGATACTGAGAATATCGATACATTATTTTGCAATATTTCGATGGATCGATACCTTGGGGTCCGATTATTTTGAATGGGAACAGGCACACAGATTCCCATCGGACGCATCGCATGAGCGAAATTTTGTTTAGGATTATTTGAAAAGAATCAAATCCGTCTATGCGATGCGCGCTGCATGATGATGATGCGGAAATCCACATGAGTGTGCGACATGTCGCAATAGAAATTGGCTGATAATAATTAACGTCTTTATTAAATATAAATATATAGGTACACATTTACACCCAAATGAATCCCCTGGCAGATCACATTGTATGTTGGTTTATTAATTGAGAATAATTTTGCATCATCCTGTACTAAATTGACAAATAAGATGTAAAATTCTCCATACAATTTCCTCTTCATATTTATATTGTGAACCCAAAACCTTTATTTTCTTCGTCTTCCAACACGTATGCAATTGCAAATAATACTTCTTCTGATCTTCTCATCTCTTCCACAAAAACAAAACAGAGCTTAAGGTGTAATAACGTGTAATTTGATTGTACTCCATAAATGAGTCGGTCAATGCAGAAATATAGGGAAATTGAGATTTACATGTATTCACTATAATTCGAGGGTGCCTGATTGTATATCGTAGAAATTAAATATGTCCTACTGTTCTAGATCGTATACAAACGGTGGTGTGAACCTAATGTCCGGGACATATTCACTTTCTGTACTACATACATGTAATATTATCAAGAGTGTGAATAAGTTTTAATAGATCAACATTTTATCAGTTCGAATTTAACACTGAAAGGCAAGGTTTTAAGATAGCCAGAGATTTTACTGATTGCTTAGCAGAGCACACATTTAGATTGCGGTTAAGCAAAACACCAGTTAATTTACCAACAAGATCTGTTTATACCGGGAAAATTCCAATAAATAAGAAAAAACTACAAGATATCCAGAATGTTATGAGGTACATTGAGGATAAATATGAAAAAATTTATTAAGATATTTTAGAATGGCCTACGAAAGAACGAAAGGGAGGAAGACAGTGATGTGGAAACAGAAAACGTTTAAAAAATAGTATTTGTGTTTGTATTATTTTCAAGATTTTCAGTTGTATTTGCTTCATGATGTTATGTTCTGTTTTTAGAAAATAAAACAGTTTAGTATATATTTTACGAATTCTATTTGCAGTCAATGCAGAAACTGAATATGTCCACACTTATATGATTTTTTTTCTTAGAATTCCAAACTTCAAATACTCCAGACGAAGTTTTCTTATCTAGAAAATACTCTGCTTTCATTCCCCAAACATTTGTGGATGCCCATAAAATCAACGTGAAGTTATTCAGTTTTCCTTGTTTTTTCAGAACTAGGTAGGTGGGGCATATTCAGTTTCTGCATTGACCGATTCAAATACGTAAAGCAAATTCGAAGTAATGTGCGATGTTGGTAAAAATTATACGATGCGACTGTTGCTTAAGATATGCGCGCATTTGTAATGCACGTTTACCTTAAAAGTAAACTATTTCAGAAGCCATTTTCCACGAAATTAATTCTTTAAAATGATTTAAAATAAATAATTTTTAAAATAATTTCCAGCTGAAGATGTAATGTGACTAATTATTGAATTACGATTATTGGCTATTGGAAGATCATTCAATTTAGAATTTCTCGTGGTGTCGAATTTGGTGTATCTGTGTTACTTTTGTGTTTCCCACATCCCATCGACGAAACATCCCTCTTATAATTTCTATGGTGTTTATTATATAACATTTAATAAATTTTGTTTTCTTAAATGTTTCCTTAACATCCTCCCAAGTCGCTGAAGTAACCTCTTGAAAATCCAGGATTCAATACTCCCTGCAAAACCCTCCTCAATATTTACCCTGGAGAGCACATTAAGACCTGAAGAGATTAGTTTTCTATTAACTATGTTCTGTGTTGGAGGAATGAAGAAATGAATTACATTAGAATCAACATGTACATAAACGCTATATTTTGTTGGTTCCTTATTGAACATTAAAACTATTGATACTACCCAAGGAATGTTTTTATTTTCGATTCAAATAACAAAGATTCTAATACTAAGTACAAATTTTTGGGTTATTAGGTCCAATGTAATTAAAACACTACTGTATTAACTTGCCGACGTTTCGGTATAATTTATTACCATCCTCAGGGCATTGTAAGATATAAATAAATTGATTGTAAGTTATTCTATAACTATATGGGTGATAAATTCTAATCCAAACTAATAGTGAAGAAATAATATTGAACAGTTAATTAATTATTCTATAACAGATTGTAGGAAACATGTACTTATTTTAGGCACTTCAATTATTATTTAGAATTAGTTATAGGTTAGTGATATATAAAAGTTATAAACAAATACTCACATTAATATTTAGTGTTTCTTGTGCATAAATAACATAATGCATAAAAAACAAATGTTTTTTATGCACGAGAAACACTAAATTTTAATGTGCGTATTTGTTTATAATTTTTATATATCACTAACCTATAACTAATTCTAAATAATAATTGAAGTGTCTAAAATAAGTACCTGTTTCTTACAGTCTGTTATAGAATAATTAATTAACTGTTCAATATTATTTCTTCACTATTAGTTTGGATTAGAATTTATCACCCATATAGTTATAGAATAACTTACAATCAATTTATTTATATCTTACAGTGCCTTGAGGATGGTAATAAATTATACCGAGACGTCGGCAAGTTAATACAGTAGTGTTTTAATTACATTGGACCTAATAACCCAAAAATTTGTACTTAGTATTTAAATTGTGGTTTGGAAATTTTTATTATATTAAGAAAAAATTCTAATGTTGATTTAGTTTAAATTACACGAAAATTTAAAAATTGAACCATAGTTTTAGAATTTACATGGTCATATTTTCAAATACCACCTTTAAAAGCACAATTTTCGATAAAAAGTAGTAGTGACCAAGTGAACCTTTAAATAAATTTATATTAACGAGAAACAAATTATATATGCAAATATTTTAGTTAGCTACAATATAAATTGTATTTGCTGAAACGTGCAGCACTCTGTTTAAGATAAATTCTGACGACGCCCATGTTTACACCTGATGATCTTTTATGGAGTAAGTTCTGTTTAAACTAAACTATAAGTAGTGGATTTCGTGATGTTGCACCATTAGTAGTTGTTAGTTTAGTGAACTGTTCAGTATTTTAGAAACTTTGTTTGCCTCGAAATTTAGATGTAGAAGTTTGTAGTTCATGTTTTAATGATTGTTTTAGAATAGTTAACTAATTTTAATCTACAGGTTGTGGCAAGGTTGATTCTAGTTAGTCTTATCAAATGACCAAAGTTTAATTGCATTTCTTACCGGTGAAATAAATCTCACTTTCTGAGGTCAAACAATTAAGGAATGATAGTGGCAATATTGCACTGTTTGCGTTTGAGGAAACAGTTGATCTATCGCAGGATGAAAACAGATCATTATATTCTTAAAAATGTTTTTAATACACTGTAATAATTCTTCTTCCAATGAAGTGTTGTTTCGAATTTTAAACAGACGCTTAGATAGGTCTATTTTTAAATACATTTCTGTATTTTTTCAGATACAGAAAATGTTTGTAAAAGTTTTAACATCATCGACAATTTTGGTCATGGCAACCCCCATTTTTGCTATTGCCATTTAAATTGAAGTATTTTACATATGTATAAATTCAAAAAAATTATATAAAAATCATTCTGAAAAGTCAAATTATAAACTTAAATTTGTTGCAAGTTAAAAAGAAAACAAAAAAGGTTTTAATGAAAGGTAATTTTAAATTAATAGTAGTGGTAATGGTAATGGTGGAGGAGACTGGTAAGTCGGTCTCAGATGGGACCTGTTCAATACTGGGGACAAGCAGTATAATATAATCTCCAAAATCAGTTACCATTAATTCGCCAAATTTACAAAATCCAATATCAATATCCAAATTTCAATCTAAAAATAAGGTATAAGCTTACCATACCATACCAAACTTTACCAAAAAACTGTAGGTACCAACGAATAAGTACCAAAACGTGTAAGTACCAAAACGTCTAAAATAATTAATAAACAAAATTATTCAAAGTTTATCTTCAAACACATAGTCGTTAATAGAAGAAATTATACGTAAATTACAACTTACCCAGCAAATCTGGACGTTTAGTTTGCCAATAAATCCGATACGAAAATCGAAAGCAATCAATAGTTCTGTATTAATTAACCAAATTAAGTAATAGACAATTTTATCCGAAACTTTTTTGGAAGCAACCAAACTCAAATGTGCTTTAACAAAAGCCAGAAGCCTATACTTCGGCAATAATAAGTGTTTTGTATTAATTTCTTGACAAAAAAGCTGGGATTCTTCGAAACTCAGTGGCTATTTAAGGCCAACGAGGTTAACAAATAGTAACACATGACACAACGTTACCACCAATTTAACAACGTTAATATTACTAGATATTTGGAATTTGGATATTTCAAGCGAGTGGTAGTACGTTCACAAATCAAGTTGATAGACTAATATTTTTGTATTGACTTTTAGTACTTCTCTTGTGCCCTCGTCAAATCTTTCCTATCTTCCAATGAAGATCAGGATATCGCTTAGTACGAGGGAGCTCATCTTTTTGTTTAGAAGTGCCTCATTACTGAAGATGCTATGCCTCAGGCTACCGAACACCTCACACTGCCCAAGGAAGTGGTAACACGTTTCTTTATCTCTCCCATATCCTGGGGATGTAGAGTCTTCCTCAACGCCTCTCAATGATAAATGTCTCCCAAATCTGCAATGATCAGAACTCCGATTAAAAGACTCAGAGTCTTCCGACTTCGACCCAGTAACAAGATCGGCCTCGTTACAATATTTCAAGTTTGCCTACAGGCCCTGTTGATCCTCAAATGCTTCCTTAGGTTCTCGTGGCCACACATTGAGGGCCATGGGAATATGTCTTGTGATGTCCAAAAATAGGCTCAGGTCCGAGCCAAGGCTCCTCGGCTCCAGGTCTAATCAATTTTTCGGCCTTCTCTGGAGACCCGGTATGTCTCACTCTAGTCTTACGAATTTTTAACTAGCCCCGGTATTATCGTTGGCAACGTTTTAAAGGGACCTTTGACTTAAAGAGATTTAGTGACAAGAAAATGTATTTTCAGCAATTCCAGCAAAATGTAAATCTAGATATACATACGACAGCCAAGAGGCCTAATTTTTATTTAAATTATCTGAATTTTATATTTAGTTTGTAATATATTTTCTTCTCAATTAAACTCCCTTTAAGTTAAAGTCCCTTTAAAATGCCGATGTGAACGGGGGTAAGTTAAATATTACAAATTTGCTCCGTTTACATCTTGATAACATTGGAATCGACTAACAAACTCTAGTTGGCCATTAGCAATGACATCAGGGCATGTCTTAATAACCTTCTGCCAAACTATTTCTTTTAATTCTTCTAAATTTGTAGGTCTATTTATGTAAACTTTACTTTTTAAGTAATACCGTTGAAAATAGTTCAACCGGATTAGATCCGGTCATCTAGCTGGCCATTCGATACTCCTTTCTATCCACCTGTTAAGAAAAGTCTCATGTAAATAACGCACGCCGCGTATTGTGGGGGAGCACTAAAATAATATCGTTCTGAGTGATATCAGCATCTTCGTTTGAAAACAGGATTACTTGAGCAAAAATTGTAAATAAATTTCACCAGTGTTCTCAAAAAAATAACGATAAGGACCCACAACTCTGTTACCTACAATACATTCACCATTGGAGACGTTTTGTGTGCACAATCTAATGTGGATTTTGCTGCTCTCAGAGTATTTTTTTAACAATATCTAGATTTCTGTTATACATCTGTAATAACTCATCGAAAAACTAAATCCAGCCCTCAAAATCTTCCTCATTTAATTCATGTAAGGAGTGAACTTTAAACGGATGATATTTTTCCTTATAAATTAGTTTTACCACTGTTGAGTTTGTCACATAAAAATGTCTTGATAATTCTTTAACTGTAGATTAAGGGTTGTTCTAAACTGACAACACCACATTAACCTAAACATGTTTACTTACCCATGGTCGGCCAGATTTAGGAAAATATCTAACGTAACCATATTCCCTACATTGATGATTAGGGCATGTTTTGTTAAAAAAATTTAGTACTTCTGCGTGATATTTTTTCTAACAGTACAGTTTTTCCTTCTTTTTTTAAATTTAAGTAATCATTCATAGCAGAGAAATTAAAATTTGAAATTTCAAAACGATTTTTCTTTTATTGAATTTAACATAAAGTTTCATAAACATGTCACTGTCATAACTATTTGTTATAAGTCTAGAACAAGTTTTTATTAGTGTGAATACACAATTAGCATTGGCATCCCGCATCTCTAACTCACATGACAATATTGAACTAGTGATAAGTAGTAATTAAAATTACCTTTTTTACATTGAAATATTAACGGTATATAATAAAAACTAGGCTTTTTCATCATATGCAACTGGTCTTCATAGTGTAATTAGCGAAGAATATATAACTTATAACAAGTAAATCTGTTATTTATTCTTAGCATAATAGACATTATTTTTATCAGAATTTCTTCCAATGTTATTTGTTTCTAGTAATAATCGTTAATTTTGAGTTAATAGTAATTCAAAAATAAAGTTTCCATTTGCAATTTAAGACGGTGCAATTTGCGTCAATTTTTAAACGTCAAGTATAAGTTGAATGTTAGTTAGTTACTAGTTCTGATGAGTACATTGATATTCCTTACTGATTTTTACCTTAATTTTTCTATAGGGTGAACCTGGGGAACCAGGCCCTCCTGGACCGCCAGGTCCTCCGGGTCCCGAGGGAATGCCAGGACACGACGGACGACAAGGTATGCCAGGAGAACCAGGTCCCGCTGGAGAAAGAGGTGAACCTGGACCCATGGGACCTATTGGCCCACCAGGAATTGATGGCCTTACCGGACCGAAGGTAATAAATATTATTGTAATTAAGTATTTTGTCAGAAAACTTGAATTAAATATGACATAATTAATATGTTACAGTATTATTCTTTTCGTCTGAACAACAAAGTCCTCAATAACAATAATCGTTTGATATGATTTTCAACTGATTTCATTTGGAGAAAATATACATACATTTTTAATACATTCTTTTACATACCTAATAACACAAATCAACGTTTTTCATGTGCAAATTGACTTACGTACCCAAAATTTAATAGGATTATTTTTAACTAATGCAAATTACTTTAATGTGTACCAGTAAACTTCATTTCTAGATTACATTAACTGATTTCAAAAATATAATAATTTGTGAGATTTCTAAAATCATGAACATCTAAGTGAAACTGTAGACTCTAACAATGGTGTTGTTAGTAATTCCCAACAAAATTATCTTGAAATTAGCCCAATCTCTTTGTGAACGAAATTGAGAATTTTACTGCAGGCGCTCTAAATTTTGTATATGAAAAGTGAAATATTTAGCATTTAGGAGAATCTCGATTTGATCGTCATTCAGATTTCATAAAAATAACATGACGCAGAAGTTCTGACATCTAATATCAAATTTTTCACTTATCTTGTACACAAACCTGTTTTTTTGGTAACCTGTTACTCGGGAAACGACTTGATGGATTTAAAATTTTTATTCATGAATAAATAGTGACAAATATATCGTTAATATTTTACGTGTAGCAATGTATTTGTAATTTTTTGCAAAAACTATAAAAACACTTTTATGGTGTATTTTTAAGTATTGATAAACGAAAACATGAAAATATGAAAAGTTCTTTCTGAAATATAGACGTTTTTATAAAAAAAACCTTTCCAGCCATTTTGCTAGATGGTGTCTTAAGCTGGCTTAGGAATTTTCTGGACTTTCATGTATTTATTGAAAACAGGAATACCCACTAAAAAAATTACATCATTGATACATGGGACCAAAATTGATAATTTCAAAAAACAATTTTCAATTTATCGACGTTTCGTTTATTATTATAAACATCATCAGGACACTGAAATTACAAAATTCTTATGGAATTACGTAATTTAAAAAGTATTAAAAGTTTAAGTTAAAACAGTTTAAATTAAATTACCTGACATTAAAACTTGCATTAAAAACGGTTTAAACAATTAAATATTGACAAATTCACAATTTTAAAAAACAGAAAGTAGGTAAAAGACAATTTACACAACAATATGAGGATCAAAAATCAAAAATAAAATGTTAGAAATAGACTTACAGTTAATTGTGGTTCTTGACGCCTTATTTGTTTGAAATATCTTCGTGAACATCACTAGATACATTGGAATTCTGTACTTATAAAATTTTTAAGTAATTGTCACGAACAAAACACAAAAAAGAAAAACAAAAAACACTAAACACTTTAAAATAATTATTGAGAATATTAATATATAATTTCTGGTCTCAAAGCCAAATCACATCTAAATGATTCGATATACCTACGGTAATGTTGCCTGCTATCAGTGTTCACATTTTTTATTCATTTTTTGTTTTATTTTTATAGTTTAGGAGCAATTTACAATTTAAATTTAATGTTGTTATATTAACTTTACCTTTTTGTTCTACTAATGATAATGAAATAGGCTGCATTTAAGTTTTCAATATCAGATCGTTTATTAACACGCTTATCATTTTTCTTTATACATATCATTTCGTTAGTTAATCTTTTTCTTAAGCTATTTTGTTTCCCAATTATTTTAGTTTCGTCAAAGTTAAAAGTATGTCCTATCAACACATATTCTACGAGTTGAGTAGGATTAGAAATCATGTTTTTATGTAATCATTTTTGTGTTCAGCTATCCTTTGTTTAAGGTATCTTCCGTTTGAAAATAAAAATGCAAATTCTCATGTCTCGAATTGTAAACAAATGTTAAAAGATGCAAAGGATACCAAAGAATTTATAAAACAAAATAAAGATAATATTGTAATAACTAAGGCTGATAAAGGAAACGTATCTATTATTCTAAGTAAAGAAGAATATAAACAGAAATCATTAGAGTTGTTAGATGATTCAACAACTTACAAAAAATTACCATAACTATACAAAATAAATATAACAAATTAATAGTTCAGTTAGTTAATAACATTTATATAGATGAACAAGATGATAAAACCTTTAAATCAAATACAGGTGTTTCACCAAAAATCTATTTTATACCCAATATCTACAAGGACAACATTCCACGTAGATCTATAGTTTCATTTATTGGCTCATCCCTTTAGAGTATATCTACATTTATTCTGGTATTCTGTATCATGGTTTCCTTAAAGATGAGAAGTACGTAAAAAACTCATTTGAGTTTGTCGAGTTTATTAATACTCAAACAATTCCTCAAAGTTATATTTTAGTTTCGTTACATGAAAAGTCACTATTTACCAACATTCCAACTGGGCTAATAGAAAAATTAATTGTTGATCGATGGCATATGAAAAAAAAATAACACAAATATACCCCTTGATGCATTTTTACAGTAATTTAAATTTTGCGTAGAAGGTAATTACTTCCAATATGAAAACGACTTCTTCACTCAAACTTTTGATTTAGGTATGGGAAATTGTATGTCCCCAATGTGTGCAGACATACTTATGTCAGAACTCCAAAATGTTAGACTAAATAAATTAGATTCAGTATTGTTTTTCAAAAGGTATGTGGATGACCTCTTTATAGCCATTGATAAAAATAAATGGCAAATAGCACTAGATACTTTTATCAGTTTTCATCCAAGGATTCAGTTTACTATTGAAAAGGAAGAAAATAATCGGCTAGAATTTTTGGATGTGTTGGTTATTAAACAAGATACAGGGAAACTCATAACAGATTGGTACCATCAACCAACCTTCTCTGAGAGATTTATTAATTTCCACTCTGAACATTCATTTAAACAGAAAATGAATATTATAACTAATTTAAGAGACAAAGCGTTAAAACTATCATATCAAAGTTTTTGGGAAAAAAATTTAAATTATTTGCATAATATACTCATAAAAAATAATTATCCACCAACATTAATTAAAAAGACATTAAATAACAATAATACACTTGGTACACCCACGAATAATAACTTGCAACCACCAAGAAATACAAAATATTTAAAAATCCCATATATTAGAGATTTATCTGACAAATTAAAAAGGGTCATAAATCAAAAAGCAAACAAAATAAAAACTGCTTTTAAGAACGAAAATACAATTAAAAACAATTTCTTTACAAAATTAAAATCTGTAACACAAAAAGAACTACAGTCTAATGTAGTATATGAAATACTTTGTATTCAATGCAAGAAAAGTTATATAGGACTTTCTGTTTTTTAACATTGTGAATATGTCAATATTTAATTGTTTAAACCGTTTTTAATGCAAATTTTAATGCCAGGTAATTTATTTTAAACTGTTTTACCTTAAACTTTTAATACTGTTATTAAAAAATTGCACAATTCCATAAGAATTTTGTAATTTTAGTGTCCTGATGATGTTTATAATAATAAACGAAGCGTCGACAAATTAAAAATTGTTTTTGAAATTATCAATTTTGATCCCATCACCCACTACATAGGGTTTAGTCATCATTGAAAAACCGTGTATATGGCGCAGGTTATAAATAAGTCGCCCGTTCGATAGGGGAGAAAGAGATGAACGAGTGGGAGGGTATATTATTTCCTTATTTTATACTAAAATATACTTGTAGTTACTTCGTTATATCAATATTTATCATGTTATGCATACCGGTCTCTTAATACTCGCCGACCGCCGCCGTGGTATTTAGCAGGAAAGTAGTTTTTTTCACATTTTAATTCACTAGATCTTATAGTTTCCTTTAATTTAATTTTCCTAGTTTTTTTTTACCAATAAACGTGGTTTTTAATACTAGACATCTAAAAGCAATAGATCCTCTCCTATATGGGCTTAAAAAATAAGGTTTCCCCCGTTTTTGTCTTAGGAGGGGTTTCTGAGATCGTTATTTTGGTCAAATCGAACGTACACCCCAATTTGTAGCTTTACATTACTTTTTTCCAAATCAATGCGGAACTTTTCTAAATTAATAGATACTCTTTATCCTAAAGTTCCATCCTATCATTTCCCGCTGCTCGTGTTGAGAAAAACCTGTCACGTGCAGCCAATCTTCTCAAATGGAATTTTTCACGATCTGTAGTTCTCCTAGGATGTTCGTATCCGCGGCGGCGCTCATGAAGACGTTCTTCAAACCATCTTAACCAACCAACGTCTTAATACAATTATCACGGGGTCTACGCGGTTGACAGTTTTCCTAAATGAAGATATGGCGTCCCTCATACCGATAATGCGACCACGTTTAAAGTCACGTAATTGACGAGAATTTTGAACTGGCTGAATTCTAGGTATTGCAGATAATGTTTACAAGTCACTAGAATTTAATCATTTTTACAAAAAAAGCCTTCGAAATATACACTTTTTTTTACACAGTAATAACAGCAAAAACCACCAAGATGACGAGTTTGTTGTTTAAATTTTTTTGTTACATTGAAGTCTTATCTTTAAAAATTTGCAATAAAAATTGCTTAACTAATATTACTTAGTTGTTGCAATTTTTATTCAAATCAGTATATATACTGAACTAGTTTAATAAAAAGGATTCTATAAAGACGAATATTTTAAATTTAGGGTGACAGGGGTCCGATTGGAGTGATGGGAGTGACCGGATATCCCGGTTTACCAGGACATATGGGTTTGCCTGTGAGACATTTTTCTTATTTTATAAAATGAAATATTGTTCTGTATTAATAATATTTTATAGTAAAGCACAATTTATTTTTGTAATAGGGAATTCCTGGTAGAAATGGCAGTAAAGGCGAACAAGGGCCTCCAGTAAGTTTATGAAACGTCAAAATGGAACTTTTTGTATTCTCCTAGTACCTATTATTCTTCTTGATGGTTTATCTGTGCATGAAAGGGGATAGAGTGGTGTATCAACATTTCGATAACTCTCTTTTAGATCCTAATATAACGGGTTATTGCTCTCTCATGTTTATATGTATTTAAAACAATTCTACTTTCATAAGATGGAAAACTCGTTTATTTGCTTCGGCAGTATCATTAACACTGGTTTTATTTCTAGTGGGAAACTAACATTTCAATCTGTAAATTGGTGGTTAACAAATTGCATCCTGACTAATTAATTTAATGGGTATTTTTACAATTTTCAGAAAATGTTAATTAAACTAAATTTATTTCAGGGTGACAAAGGCGATAAAGGCGAGAGAGGCTTAACAACGACTTTAACGGGAGACCAGTTCCCAACTGGTATAATTGAGGGACCTCCAGGACCACCAGGACCACCAGGTAGCCTACGATAAAAATAAAATACGAATTTTCTTTGAAATACGGGGCACAATTTCAGGAGTACGTTTGGGAGACAAAAAAATTAAAAAGTCAAAATAAACGTATGTCTGGAAATGATTTCTAAGGAAGCTACAGTCCCATTGGGTACTATCACCCAAAAATCGGTTTTTAGTAACCCGTTGAGATACAGTTATAGATATTAGAGACTTAGAACACTATTTAATACAAATAAGAACTATTATTTTGCAGAGTACACTTTTTACTCTGATTTTTTCAATAATCTAATCCAAAGGATACAAAAAAAGTACTTTTTTTTATTTGAAACAAATGTCTTACATGAAAAATCTGTTTAAACTATTGCCGAATCGTTAATAGCGTGTATTTTTCTTTTAGGCAGTTCTAAAATCAAATAGAAAGACTATCTTTTTGCGTAACTTTGTTCAAAGAATCAAATTTCTATAAAAAAATCTCAAAATAAAATCAAAAAAGGAAAAAATTTCAAAAGAAAAATAAGCCCCTTTGAAGAGTCTCAACTCCCTTGGGTCGCATTTCCGGATATACGTTTGTTTTAACGTATTTGCTTAATATTTTTAACCCAAAAGTCATGATAACTTTTATGAGATTGAGGCTACTTAAACTGTATGCAGTGCGTTTTTATATTTATTGTATTACATAAAGTGGCTCTATTTTATCTTTATTCTTTTTTAAAATTTACCAATTATGCTACAATATTTCAAAAATAATTACAATACTCTGATTACGGAATTGTTCCTAATTATTGTACTGTTTACCCGTTGTCGTCATTATTTCAGTATATTTTCAACGTTTTGTATGTACTGCTTTATAATTCAATACTTTTAATGTTCATATTTTGAAAGGTGAGAAAGGAGAACCTGGACCTTTGGGACCACCTGGTTCGCCCGGGGAAAAAGGGCGCACGTGGCCGGCGAGGCAAAAGGGTAATGTATCTACTCTTCTTGACCTACGATGTCATGACTCTGTTAATATCATTTTAACATTTTTTTTATTTTATTTTGTTTTATTTTGGGAGTTTTACTTTGGGAATAACAAAATTAACGTTTCATGACATTGTTCAACTCTCTAACCAAACTACACTTCATTGCATAGCTTCATATATGGGACATTTTTGAAATTGCATGAAGTTTTTTTTCCTGAACCTTCACAGTGATTTGATATGGCATGATAAGCATTAGGTAGTTTGTTTGATGCATGCTTATTATGCATGGACTGGCTTTAGGCACTTCTTTCGAAGACATTTATTGTATAGCAAAAGTTTTAAGTATAATTTTTTAAATTTGCACGTAAGAGAACATTATGATTTGTAAGATATTGCTAGTATATTAATTATCGAATTTTAAAGATATCATAAATCTATAGGTTGATTTATCAATTACATTACAAATTAATGGTTTGTGCACTTGTACCTTTATGGTGTTAAAAAATACAGCAAAATAAATTAAAATTAGATTTAAAACATAATTTAGGACATGACTTTTTAAATTTATGTTAAGGTCGTAATTTGTGAAGCGGAATTTTTTTAATATAGGTTTAAAACTATTATCTCACTAAACCATCTCACTAACGATTACCTAATTTAAGTTTAGCTCAAAGTTTCTACCATTGTATACCTTGTTTTATTGTGGTAAGATTATTTCAATAAAATTTTGCTTCATAAAGGCGTATTTTGCAAAGATATTCTACTCTCCAGCCATCATACTGTAATATACAAAATACCCTTCTACAAAATGGCGAAAAATATGTTGTTTGCTCATTATATAAGAACCTTGAGGAAAAATTCAGTCACATAATCAGTTGTATCGTTACTAGATAATGTTCAGCAAGGGAAATTCTACTCTGTAGACAAAATAGCAAGGGAAATTCTCCCCTTAAGAGAAAATTGACTCATTGTGAGAATAATTTGATCCATGGGCTTACCACGATCTAAGAATCTCGCATTAATATTAATGAGATCTGTAGTGAGGTATGTAACCTCTCATATTTAAATTAAGTCTAAAATGAAAAATTAAGATATTTTAAATAGATTTCCTTGCTTGATATTCGAACCTACAGCTACGGTCATTGACAAATGCTAATTGTTTAGCTATGTTGGTCTTGGATCCCACGAAATATACATAAACACACTATTGTATCGCAATTGCCAGGCTGTTCCTTTTAAATGTGTAAACTTTCATTTATTTAGAATCTCGAGGAATTGTAATGTATTAATACTATCACCAACCAGGATGGTATATTGTAGTATTAAATTACATAGGTTGATTTGTTGATTAATCTGCTTAGTTCAAATTAGAGTATTTGCTTTCTAAAATTCCTTGCAATTTACTTATTAAAGATGACAATATGGTTAACGAAATATGTATATAGTTATTTGTACTTTTAACATTTGTTTCATTTGTGGTTATACTAATGTTAGTAGCTACTTATTAATATTAAGATGTATTTACTAATTTAGCTGAATAAGAAACAGCGCATATTTCAATTTGTCAATCATCAGGCATGGAATGAATGTAATATGAAAAAAGCGTGTGTATATTAATTGAGCGCAAGGCGTCTAGCACAGTGATACTGATTAGCAATTTATTGGTTTTAGGTTGGAATCCCTGGCGAATTATTACCTATTTTTCTAACAATCTTTTTCCGATGAAATTTACATAAATTGAAAGAGAACAGTAGTACCATTTCGTATGTTATTAGATTATGCCTAATTTTTTATGAATATTTGAAAATTTTAGATTTATAGTACTTATTCTGTTTAACTCTAACTTAATGTGTTATCTATAAATGAGATTAATACATGGGTCAGATATCCAACGTAATTTTAAGTAAGCATTATTGTTACCCTTATACTAGATTATTCCTTTCAAAAAATGACGGTACTTGAAAAATGGTTTGCTTTAGATATGTCACACACTTACATACATACATGTATACTTTAAATGACTAGAAGGCGCTGAGTTCCATAAGTTATCTGTGGCGATGGAGAATTAAGCTGTAACCTCTATGCGAAATTGTTTATAAGAAACTATACAAGCATGGGTGTCGCCACAGGAAGAAGCAGGGAGCGGCTGCCCTCTGGGCAAATAATGAATATTTTTCATTAATATATATATATATATATATATATATATATATATATATATATATATATATATATATATATATATATATATATATATATGTATGTATATGGATAGATAGACCCTATAATGAAAACCAAATCAATTATTGCAGTGCTAAATAATTTTAAAACATTGGCTAAATTAACATTCAGAAATACATTTCATTGCAGTTTTTCAGTCATTCATGTACAAATTCTAAATTATTCGAAAATATTTTACTCCGCCTCTCCTGCAAATTTTGAAGGCGACGCCCATGTCCGCAGAAACTAAGAGAGATACACTCCAGTTAAAAACTAGACCATTTGTTGTTTGAAACTTCAAAAGATGCATGCAAGATGTAAACCGACACCTTATATTAACGAACATTTATACAGGGTGTTAATTAAGTACGTGGGCACACTTTAAGTGGTAATTCGTTGTACAATTTTAAAACAATAAATTTATATAAACATATTACATCCTAAACGTCTAAGTTTTTAAGATACAGGTGATAAAGTTTTTTATTAGTTTCCTCAATTTTTATTACACAATTTTAAGGATAATTATTTCAAATTTAGCACGTATAATATTTTTAATTATTAATTTTTGAAGCAATCTATAAGGTCCTAATTTTTTTTGGGGTCATCCCCACCTTAAGCCACCGATTTTTTAACGATGACTAAGTTTGAGAATAAAATTTAATTTGCTATTTTGTCCTTAAACTTTTCTAAATGTTTTTATTATCTTGTGCGGTTTGGAAGTTATTTGGTAAAAAAATAAAATTATGCCTTGTTTTAAGAATAACTTATTAATATTCACCACATACGTATACTTTAACATTACCCATGAAACAACGTTATTAATTTTGGAAAGAATCTACAGGATCCTAATTAAAACTAAAATTATAGGAAACTAAAGAAACATTTAACAAAGGTACAACACTTACCTTAGAGTAACTGCTGGAAATAGCAACCGCCGATTTCAATGCATGCGTTTATGCGTCTTATCATTGAATGGTGGATCTGCTCAAATATACCAGGAATATTTCTTATATCTCTTGTTCTCGGTTTCTTAGATTTTCTTCGTTCTGAACTGGAGTTCTGTAGATTGATGATTTTACGTGCCCCACGCTTGATCCATCGATCAGCATAATTTTAATATAAATACTCACGTGCAACTAAGCCGAAGTGTAGTAGATCATCATCATGCATAAACCAAATTCGACGTCTTTCCCTTCTTGAGTCATCTTCTAGAAGTTCGGGTAGGATATACTCTATAAATTGTCGGTATCGGTTACCATTAAGCCTAGGAGGCAGAAAATGATGCCCAATAAAAAAAATCCTTAACAATTCCAACTCAGACATTTACAAACTGCTCTTGAAAATTGTTTTCAATTATAGCATGTGGGTTATCTTCAGCCCACATGTAATTATTGTGAAAATTTATTATTGCGTTACGAGAAAAACATTCCTTATCAGCAAACAACACCAAGAAAAAAAAACTTATATTTATGATTAATTTGTTTTGTATCCAAGTACAAAAAGCTACTCTCTAGGGAAAGTCGCTTGACAAAAGAGCTTGTACACGTTGTATGTGATATAAATAACAGCTTCCTCTATCTGAACTGTCATTACTGTTCTGGGTGATCCTACAAGGTCAGTACACTTCTTAAAACTACCCGGTCACAATGTTGGGAGTGAATATTAATAAAAGTCTGTTTGCTAGGTACACAATGTTGAGGATATTATTCTTGATACATTCGTTTTGCTGCACGAGTGCTACCATGAGAATTCCATACACAAACTGCATGTTTACCATTTCAGAATTTGTGAATTCAACCATTTTAACCAAAGTAGAATTCAATAAATCTGTTACTTGCACTATCAAAAAACTACAAAAGAGCATCTTTCCAACAAGTTTTGACATCTGTCATGTTATTTACGGTATTAAATAAATTAATTAATATTGTTTATCAAGGTCTATTTTGCTATTTTTACGAGAATTGTCATTCATATCATTTGACAAATATGTACTATTGTACCCTTATTAAATTTTTCTTTAAATTTCGGTAATTTTAGTTTTAATTAGAACCCTGTAGTTATTTCAAATGTTAATAACGTTTCATGGGTACTGTTAAAAGTATTATTTATACTTATGTGCTGAATTTGACTAATTTGCTTTCTATGAAACCATATACTGGGAATATAATATCTTTCCCAATGAGTAGGTGCGGATGCAAACGAACACAAAAATTTGTCATGCCCTAATTCATTTATTTCATTTACCCTTAATTGTGAATGGAATGCAGAAATCGCATTCTTTCCACCGACCGGTCTTCTTTCCCCGACCAGACAGTATAAGTACACCAGAACTTTTCGATGTAACTGACATATGAAATACCAAGAAAATAATGATATTCTCTCGGTAATGATAGGTTAGGACCTATAAGTGGAGTAAGTTTTATTATGAAAACACCAAAAATTATAGGATATTTAAAATAATAATCATAGAGGTACTACTTGATAAACATGTCGTGGCAGTGACATAAAGATGGGCAAAAGCCAGTGTTGTTTACCATCATTCGCATAACGTTTGTATTAGTGTTTAGATCGGTTCACTAGTGCAGAAAATTGTTGTATTCTGTAGTTCAGTGTTTTGTGAATTATGGTTCAATAAATTTTGGCACCTCACGCATATCTATGCCTTGTAATATTTGCCAAGTAGTACAAGCCCTAATTAGGAACTTTAAATCGAATTAACTCGACCGCTGTTCTAAATTAAAATTGTCGTCATAATTATTTACGATATTTATTCTTCGTCACTGCAAAACCCATTTTTTTAGGAACACCTAATCTCAGTCTAGGCTTTTTTCTCTCTTTTACAATCAATGTTCTCACTTTTGATTAATTCACAAAATATTATGTGTAAACAACACACCATGAATAATGATTCTCTTACGATATTCGCAAATTCACAATTAAATCACCATAGACTCGAATCCAACCCTGAATAAAACTTTTGAAGACGGAACTCTTAAAAGTTTGATTTTTAAACTGTTGTAGTGTATGTATGTGTTAAGAAAAGCACGTTAATTTTATAATTTTTATTAGAAAGTAATTTATTAGATACAAAAATTTATATATCTTACATTTACTTACCCCCTTTTGACAATGTTGCAAAACTATTTTAATTTTGACTACCCTGGTTTTATTTATAAAAATTCCTGTGTCTGATGATTTGAAGTAAATTTACTTGTTCACGCAACCGGTCACACCAATAAAGGAATTTTATGAGAATTTTTCTGTTTGTCTTATCAGGAATAATTACTCATAATATGGGATTAACCTACCTAAATTAGATTTTATTCTCAAACTTAGGCAGTATCGTCGCAAAAAAAATTCGGAGGATCATCCCAAAATTTTGAAGACCCTGTAGATTGTTTCAAAAGTTAATAATGTTGTTTCATGAGTACTGTTAAAAGTATTGTACCTGCCGAATTTGAATTAATTATCTCTAAAGCTGTATAAGAAAAGTTTAAAAAAACTAAAAAAAATACCTAGATGTTTAGGACATATGAACTTTTTTGTCTTAAAATCATACAAGGAATTACCGCTTAAAGTTTGTCTACGTAATTAATTAACACGCTGTATAATGTATCTAGGTAGAGAGTGTTTAATTTAAGATTTCCTTATTAGTCCAAATAAAAATTACAACATAAATCATTCATTAATTACGATAGGTAAATTTTATTATTATGCAAACTACATCCTACAAAATTAAACGTGATAGTATTAGTAATATTTAATCAGTTGATGTCTTCTTAAAGCTTAATGTTCGAAAAATATTCAAAAAACTGAATGATTTTACTGTTTTTAGTGGAGCCAAATAATAAACTTGGAAAAACTATTTACCTACTTAATAAATAATTAAATGAATACACAAACGCAAAAGCGTCTTGCAAGAAATAAAATTTGTTGAAATTCTATTGTATGTTACGAATTTCAAATCAATGGCAAGTTAACATATAAATAAAAGTTTGTAACTTTCTCAGTCATCATGTTTTTGCTTGTAAGACCGTTAAATTGAATATAATTTTATAAAAATATAGCACAGCGCACAATTAGTAATAGTATTTATAATTTAATTAGTAAATAGCTACTTGTTTGTATTGCAAATCTTTTTATGTTCTAATGTAATTATTTAATTTCAGTTTCAGTAGTTATTGTACTTTATGTGGTACTTTGTAGTCTTCTTCGTACACTGCACTAACGTAATTTGCTGATTAACATATTAATCACTATTTAACGATCACTTTTTTATCGTCTTTCTGAGGCCGCTTTATTTTCGTAAGTATTTATTTAACTTTAATTTCGTTTAATTTTTATTACAATTACACTATCCAAATAATTATTTCTTCGTTTGCAAACATCTGAAAATTGACACAGTTTTCACTCTATATTAAAAGACCAAATAAATAACACCACATGTAATTACAACCCCCTTTATGCCTTAAGGTCTAGAATGACTTTGTGCGGAGAGGGTTACACATTAAGAGACAACGGACGCACATCCAATATCCGAGTATAGTGAAATTAATTTCTCTTTCCGAAAAAAATCCCAGTTCCTCGAGCGGGAATCGAACCCGGGACTCCGAGGCAAGTACGTTACCTCTAGATCACGGAGCCATAAATATTTCAATTAAAAACGAGACAATTGGATGCAAAATTAATATTTAGCACTTTTTTCCTCGGTAACGTTTAATCTGAAGAGAACTTGCCAGAGACTTTTCCAACACAGTTCATCAATTTTTAGTAAAATAAGCGTAGGTGGTGTTTTTGTCAATGCGTGGTTGTTCTATGTCGTCCGGATCCACGTGGTCACTCATGTCGACTTTTCTCAGACCATCTTGACCATCATCTTAATACCGTTGCTGTATTATGGTCCAAACAATCAGCAACATTGCTTAAAGATAGCTTAGCTTCTTTCATACCAATTATTCGGCCTTCTTTAAAGTCACTTAACCGAGTAAAATTGGTTCTACTTCCAGTTCTACGTATTTCTGAAGGTATTTAAATATCATGCAGACATGAAATGATCCAAATTTGTCAATTTTCAATAAAAAGTTACCGAAACAATCAGTACTAACAACTAAATCTGTAACGATTTTTGTCAGCTTGAAAGCATTTAATTCTATTTTAGTTTAACTTAAATCGGTAAAACTATTAGTGCAGTCAATATGGTGTAAAAATTCCCTTGACCTGGGCAAAATTGCAACACAAATGATTCTTTTTGCATTCTATTGTGAAAAGTGTATATTTTAACATATTCAAAATCCCCATTAATCCAGGCGCAGGAAATCAGTCAAAATCCAAGATGGCGGCTGAATTTTGTATTTTTCATTACAAAATTTATAACTGTGTATAACTTTGTATTTATAAGGTGTAACTTGGCAAAAATGTTTAAAATACAAAGATAAAAGCATAAAATAGGTATTGAATAGGTAAGATAGGTATTGAATCACTCAAATTGCCTATTATACATTAGAGAAAACTTTATTACACATTAGACTTACAAGAACAAAAAACCATTATTTCAAAGTATGGGTTATTTTCCTTTATTGAACAAAAATTAAAATGATTTGGCTGTTCTTTCACAATTCATCATAATCTTCATCTCTACTTTCCATTTCTTCATCTTTTATTCGCTGCGGACTATTTTCACAATTTGTTTCTTGACTAGATGAACTGGTACATTCCAAACCATTCTTTCGGCAACTACATTTCATGGCACCACAGCCGGTTTTGCAGTTACATCTTACTATGCATAATATACTTTCAGGTGCTGGTGGCAAATCCATTTTTTTCGGTACATACATATTATCATGTATACTCCATCCCCACTCTGTTGGGTTCGAGCCTTCTTGCATTTGCTTCCATATACAAATTTGCAAATATGCACGGAGGCTATGGTACTTGACAGCTGATTCCGTTGGGGGAAGGTTCTGTGGCTGAACGAAACATTTTGCCTTCGATACTTTATCAATAATAGTTCTATACCTAAGTGTATTTAGTATATCACCTGGATTTCCACCAAAAATACATACCATTATCTCCTTTCCAAATTCTTCAACCTGACTGGGATTAAGGTTTGTTGAACTGAACGATAGTGCAAGTTCACGAAAGTATTGATCTTCAACAACATGTTTGAAAACTGATTGCTTTCCAATATGGAATATTCTGGAGGTGCTGTCACATCCTGTATACGAATGTATAAAGAATAGACTGTTCGCTAAGTCATTTCCGAGCGAATATCTAATGGCATTGATATCATAAATGTTATTCTGTTTGAAAGGTTTTTTATCACTTCTGAAAAACAGCTTGTGGTGTGCTTGATTACACCAATAAATCAGCAATACCAATAGGTCAGTGTCTTCTCCTATCACTGTTGTATTTTTAATTTTGGAAGATTCCACTGCAGTTTTAACAATGTCAACATCAGCATCATCAACTGCATGAATTATTGAACATCCCTGTTGTCGAATTTCGTCAGCGATTAGAGTAATTATTTTTTGCTTGTTTCCCTTATTAGTGAGAAACATTTCCTTACTTCCTGTGAATGTCATATCTGGTGTGAAGTTCACGGAGGGGAAAATTGTATTTGTTCGGCGATTATGGGATTCGTATGAAGGTAATACAAAATTACAATGTAAATGGCATGCTTTAGTACATAATAAGACCTATTTTGAGTGCACATTTTTTTCCAAAATGGTAGCCTTTAAATATTTGAAAACTAAATACCTAATTATTTAAATGGCCGCCATTTTGAAAAAGAAATTAAGTAAAGTCAATGGTTACTTTTTTATACTTTTATCTTAGTATTTTAAACATTTTTGCCAAGTTGTACATTATAAATACAAAGTTATACAAAGTTATAAATTTTTTAATAAAAAAAAAAAAATTCAGCCGCCATCTTGGATTTTCACTGACTTCCTGAGCCGGCATTAATGGGGATTTTGAATATGTTAAAAAAGACACTTCACACAGTATAATGCAAAAAGAATCATTTGTGTTGCAATTTTGCCCAGGTCATAATTTATTTTTACTGCACTATATGTGAATTTTCTTTTCTTTGAACCTAGTATATAAAATTACTGTTTTCCAAAGGCATAATTATTTAGGTAGTGTATTTTTCTACAAATGTATATAATGTAGCAGTTATTTATTTAGGCATGATTTATGTGTTACATTTATGATTATTATCTAAATTTAATTTTATTTAAAAAAATTCTGAAGCGGGTAAAAAAAATAACAATGAAGCTATGTCTAACTATGTGGTTTGGTATGTGTAGGGTCGAGATGGAGATGCATTATCACAGGGTCCTCCCGGCGAAAAAGGCGATGCAGGTGAACCAGGCCCTAAAGGTGATAGGGGCGATAGGGGTTTTACAGGCTTTCCAGGTACATATTCCGATTGAGATGGGACTTAAATTTCACAAAATTGTTATTAGTTAATTCTATAGGTTTGGGTTGTTTGTGAATTTAATTACGTGTTTATAATCCTAGTCAATTATTAATATTAACTTATGAAAATATAGGATCTTACATAAATAAATGATAAAATATTAAAATATACCAAAACTCTTCTACAAAAGTATGATTATTATGAGTATGTATGGGTTTAATGGCATACGTATGCCTATATATTTTTTCTCTTATTTTACTTAAAAATTAAAAGTTCATAGAATTGAACTCTGGTAACGATGCTGGCCAGTCTAGAAATTTAAATTTTTTTGCATGTTACGACCCTGCCTTCTTCAACATTTCTTAGAAGCTTCCTCAAAATATTTATGTTTCTACAAGCTTCCACTATATCTGTTTTCTTTATTATTAATTTTTCCTAAGTTTCATTAAAATTATAATCATTTCAAGCGGCAATTATTTTCAGTTTATAATATATACAGATATTAATTTCACTCTTCTCTGCTTTAGTAACCAGTAATTTTAGTAATTTTGTTGTTGTTTTATTCCTTCTAAAATCTCTTCATGATTCATATTAAATTGTGAAGGAAATATAGATATTTTTGAAAGTGAAATAAGAAAATTTATTTCAGTCGAGGCTGATTAAATGTTAATGCAAAATTTTACCTATTTAGGTTTTTAACCATTTTTCTTTAATTTGTTAATAATAAACACTTTTCTGAGGGATCAGTCAACCTGGCTTTCCGCCAGTTTCTTTTTCATCCCAGTTTTGCTGGCACACAAATTTTACATCGAGCCTACGACGATTAGTTTTACGCCTAGGACACCCTTACGTAATAAATAAATATCGATTGTGTTTGGGAGGGGGTAAATTGACGCTAGCCCCCCCCCATTTCACGTTAGGTTTTGGGAACTCTTAAGTTATTCAAATTTCAGTGAGTGGTTTTTAATAGATACCTAATGAATAAATATATTTTTTTAATTTTCTCTGCTCCGCTGTCTTTAAAATATGAAGTGAGTGCTCAATTCGTATATTAGTTCAAGATCCGAATTTAACATAAGATCTCAGTACTTAATTTTATAACGAGTTGTAGTTTTAACCAAAGCAAATACCATCATCAAACGCGAAAGAATATTATTAACCATAAATGTATTTTATAACCATAAATATATTTTTTTGAAAATGGAATATTATTTAAAATCCCTGCAATTTTATTTATTTAACGTTAATTTTATTTCACACTCTTTACTCATTTAAAGGACCTAAAGGTGACATTGGTTTATTGGGCGCCTCTGGTGTACCTGGATTAAATGGCGAACCTGGACCTCAAGGTCCACCTGGTCTTCCTGTAAGTTACTAATATTTTTTTAAATTTTTATGGAATTAAATAACTACTCTATGTTGTCAGGGACTAATTGGTCCTAAAGGTGAAAAAGGTGAATATGGCGATATAGGTCCTCCAGGCTTGATGGGTCCACCGGGATTACCAGGTCCTCCAGGTTATCCTGGACAAAAGGGAGAGAAAGGGGAGAAAGGCGAATCGGTAAGTAATTTAAGTTGATTCTACATAAGAGCTTTACCTTTACATATTACATATTCAAGCTAGTGTTCATCATTTCTTATATTTAAATCTACCCATAGAAATTCATTGCTAAAAAAAATCGTATATTAACATTTATAGTTTTGAAATTTGCACACAGAACTTTTATTTCAAACATGTAACGATTTAGACGATAGACGATTTTAAATGTATCAGATCTCCGGCATTCCCTCACAAGTTTATATATGCAACTAATCTCAATGTAATAAATAAAATCATTTAGAAAATCAGACTACAAATTGGGTTCTAGAATAGACTCTTAAATAAACCCTGTTAATAACACCATCTTTGAAAAATGTATTGTTTACATTTGATTTTAATGAAATAGATATCACAAACTATCAGTAAGGAAATTAATAAGGTATCTAACTCTCTCTCCCTCTTCCTCTCCCTCTCCCTCTCCCTTTCCCTCTCCCTCTCCCTCCCTCTCCCCTTCCCCTCTCCTTCTCCCTCTCCCTATTTATCTCCCCATTATCGATCACTGCTGAATATATCATTTTAATATACAGGGAGCTCCTAAATGATGACAAAATATCTTAAGCGGCGAGTCTTTGGCTTATTCTGAGACAAGAAGTTCATATAAACATATGTCCTAAATGGAATAAACGGGCTATTTTTCAAGATAAATGGCGTCGAATTTGAAAAAAAATAGGTTCTTTCCAACCAAACTAGCCGGTCTAGACCAAGTCGTTGAGGTATAGTGGATGAGTGGACTTGCTCGCATCACCATGTTTTGAAAAGGATGTACAAGAAGTCGTTTTTATATTCTTGGGCTGGGCAGTTTTAAATTTTGAAACAATGTACCATTAAGTTTTTTTTTAATCACATATGCCTTGGAAACTTGTAGGTCAATTTACAGAACAATTGTGACATTATTAATTTCATTAACTCTATGTTTGTGTTGTCACAAATTGTTAATTTCTCAAAATGAATAAAATCAACTGTGCTGTGATACAATTCCTTACAAAACAAGGAAATACGCAACAAATTATTCTTGAAGAAATGTTAGTTGTGTACGGGAATGATTGTTCTTCCAAATCAACTATTTGCGAGTGATCAAAATTGTTTAAATGTGGTCGAGAATCATTGGATGATAATCTCCGTCCAGGTCGCCCTGTTGACACGTCACCTCAGATGTTGTTGAGAAACCCAAATGTCTAGTATTGGAGGTTGCAAAATTAAAGAAGCGGCAATTAGCAGCTTTGTTAGAAATTTCAGAAATAACGTTTTTCAGAATTCTACATGACTAACTCAGAATGACAAAGGTTAGTGTAAGATGGGATTCTACGAATACTTTCGCCATTCCAAATACGTGTGCGGGTAGAGACGTGTGAACAGTGCTTGGAGCTTTGTGGAGACGATCCAAATTTAATTATCAACTGACTTGTCACTGGTGGTGAAATATGAGTTCATTATGATGATCCTAAATTGAAACAGTAGTCGATTCAGTGGTATATTAAGGTTTCCAGCCCTCCCAAGAAGTTTAAGGTCACCCTTTCTGCAGGAAAAATAAGTGCAACCAGTAGTACAGTAACGGGAGTCATTCCAGCTTAATGCATTGCTTCAGAGATTCTATTAAAGTGAAACGATGTAGAAAAGTGACGCGAGATGTTTTGCTGCTCCACAACACTGCACCGTGCAAAAGCTGCTGTTGTTGATTGTGGCTTCGAAGAAAACACTGACGTAGTTTTCCACGAAACACCAAACGCGTTTCGCCAACAAAGTTGGCATCATCTGAAGATGATTAAAACTAAACGTATGCTAACAATGTATTCTATTTACACCTAAACTATTGTCACGGTTCGGTGAATCGTAACCCACTAACCAATAAAACGGGCTATTAAGGATTGGCCCTCTGTCACTATTCATACTATCTTTACACTTTGTGATTTCCATGCTTTCAAATGCATCCAGCTATCTATATTTGTTACATTCCTAATTAATCTTAAATTGCTAATATCTATTTTATGGTCGATCTCAAACGCATGTTGGGCAACGCTAGAATTATCTGTTCTACCATATTTGAGATGGGCTTCGAAGAAATTGAACACCTTTTGTTTCCGAATATCAAAATAACACTTAGGGGGGTAAAATTCAAGGATAGTGGCGATTTTATAGCAGGTGTTGAGGGCCAGTGGAGAAATTAAATGAAAATTTTTACAGCGAATTAAAGATGTTTGTTGAAACGGTGTAATACCTGTATTCAATAGTAAGGAAACTATACTCAAAAATAAATGTTTGTTTTCATGCCTAGTCCGAGAATATAAAAACAATTCCTCGTAATACTATAGAATCCACATATCTACGATGTAAGCATGTTAAAGATCCCTATCTCACAACACCGATGAGCTTATCTCCTGCCGTCGGTCATTGGCCTTGTTAGTGGAAACAGACTGATGTTAAATAAGTTATAAAAAAAACTTTTGTTAAAAAACATCGAACGCCTCAAATTCCTTCAAATTTGGAATATCCAGTTTAATCTACACAAAAATTACCTCTTGCTTTTTTTGTACAAGCCGTTTTTTGACAAAAGTGCGAAAGAAATAAAACCTTCAAAATTAAAGTTGAAGTTTTCATGTTTTTACGAAAAATTTCTCAATGAGACAAAAAGAAAAAGGGATGTTTAAAAAAACTTTAAAAAATCAAAGTAATTGTTGAATACGTGCGCCCATTCTCCTTCACATTGATTGCCGCACATGTTCAAATCCAGCGAGTATTCCGGATTATTTCACATCTATACACCTATGCAGTTATTCAGGTCTTCAACAATCTTTTTAATCGGGCTGTTGTAAACCAATATCTTATGATGTCCCCACAAAAGAGTAATCCAGGGAGTTCATTTCTAAAGACCGTGAAGACCAAGGTTATGGTCCTGCTTTACATATTCAATGATTAGGGTCTCAGGCAGCTAGACTAAAATATGTTGGAGCCCCGTCGCCCCTTTCCAGTAGCAAAGATAGATTATATTCAATAAAATCGTGATATATCTCACCATAAGTAGGAAATGGGGTCCAATAAAAAAAAAGTCGTCAATAACGTCAACCCCCATATTAACGGAAAATTTGTATTGATGGTGGGTCCCAGTTATTGCGTGTGGGTTTTATACGGCCCATAAGTGGTTGTGAAAGTTCACTATGTCTTCCTGGAGAAGTTAGCTTCATCAGCGAAGAAGATTTGTAATAAAAGATGAGAAATTTTTTCATACCTTTTGATTAAGTCATTGACAGAAAATAAGTTTTTGCGGAAAATTAGGAGATATAAGTGCTTCGACCCGCTGAATGTGGTAACTGTTGTTCTTTTAGCATTCTCTAAACAGTTTCGTGACACACTGAGTCTAGTAGCAATTTTTCTCGTACTTGTTTCCAGATCTTCTTCAATTTGATGAAGAATTCTTCTATCTACTGCGTTCACACTTCTCTAAGTCTTCCGCCACTGGTTCTTATTTTCAAACTCCCAGTTTCATGTAGACATTGATGAAGGCTCACAAATAATGAAGAATAAGGACTTACGCGCAAGGCTATATTTCCTCGTAAACGCACATAGCTTTTATCGAATTTTCATTCACACGACCGTAAAAAAACTGCATGGAGTAATAATTCTTATTCATTATTTTGAACAGTATGGAATGACAATAAAGAATATTTAACAAATTTTATTATTACTTATCTGCCTGTCACTTTGGAAACAAAATAGTAACTAATAAATAGAATTAATAAAAAGAATACTGTTACGTGTTTGCCATCACCACAAACACCTATACTCGTAGATTCGTTGATTGGAAGTCCAGGTAACACTTATTCACTACTTTATTTACTAATTAGCAATTAACAACAATAGATTAATTAGTGTCTTAACTATAATCACAATTGAACACTTATAAGTCTCTTTCTTATTTCTTCTTTACTCGTTCACGTTCGACTTCAGACTGAAACTCGGCCCACCGTGTGTCTTATTTATAGATCCGTTCACACGGTCTAGGGCATTCCAGAATATTCCCTGCCGTTCGTGTACAATTCCAGTCTCATCTAACCAGTCTACACAGTCCAGTGGCGTAACACTGCCCCCTCCTTAAGCCTGAACGTCCCGATCAGGCAATTCATTGTTCCCTGCATACTTGGCTAGTCTCTCTATATGCACCACCTTCATCTTGGATTTTGGAATTACTGAATTCTATATACAACGTCGTTTAGTCTGGTGACGACAGTGTAAGGACCTTCTCAGGGCGGGTGAAGCTTCGGGGACTTGCCTTTCTTTCGTTGTGGGTTATATAGCCAAAACAACTCTCCCATCTGGATTAGCCTTAAGATCATCACGAGACTTCATACGGACACTTGTTATTGCAATTCGCTCAAAAGGAGCCCTGGTGTTATATTGCTTATTTCATATTTGTGGCTCCATTCTTGCCGCGCAAACTTCACATTGGAGGCACCAAGCCTCCACATCTTGACAACTGTTTACCCAGTAGAAATGTTCTCTTACTTTAGTCAGGTTTTTGTTGATGCTAAATTGTCCGCCAGACGTTCCATTATGCACTTGCTGAAGTACATTTGCTACATGACACTTGGGGATTAACAATTTCAAAGTAATTTTCCTCCCATCTGGACTTTCCCACGCTCACTTCAACACTCCATCCTCTACTATAAGGGAGTCTCATTGTGCCTATAAAGCCTTCAGCCCCACTGATTGATTTAAAATGTCCTTCCAATCGGGCCGGGTTCCTCTTTCTCTCCATTTCAGAATAGGACCAGTTTCCTTATCGTTTAACTGCGCTTCCCTTAACGACCCTTTTGTCCAATAATCCGTAACATCAATCTTAACGGTCTTCATTATTTGTACATTTTGCTGTTTTTCCTTACGGTGGCAAGACTTGCAGTATTTCTGACAGGGTCTTTTGAAAGGCCGTCTGCTATATTCCGCGAAGTACCAGCATGCCAGTTTTCCTGTGGTTTCTCCATTACTGCGACCCCCTCAGGGCTGCGCTGACGACAGTTACTCTGAATATGGCCCACTCTGCCACACTTATAACAGCGCATGCCTACTCCACTCTATCTCCTACTACTTTACTGTTGGTTTTGTCTCGGATCTTGAATGTTGAGCTCATGACAGTTCCTCTTAATATGGCCCGGTTTGCCACACTTATAACGACGAATGCCTCCATTTGGCCTCCCACTACTTTGTTGTTGGTCTTGTCTCTGCTGGGAGTTCGATTTTGTCAGTAGTTGGGTCATCATCTTGTGTAGTTCAGATATCAGGTTTTGTGTTGTGTTGTCTGGCTTGTCTTCCTTCACACTCACAGCTCGTAATCTCTGATTTGATTGTGTGGTATCCTTATAGGCAGCCTCAATCTCCAGTGCCTGTACTAAAACCTCACTACTAAGCTTATGCCTGGCCAACTTAAGAATTCGCCTAACTTCCTGGTCCCTTACTCCATCAATAAACGTACCAACTGCTAACTGTTGTTGAAATTCCATTGGTGCATCAGATTAGGCTAAATAGGCTAATCTTTCTACCGCAGCCTCGAACTCCTGGAAACATTCTCCACCTCGTTGTCTGCGTGATTTGTGCTGAGCCTGATATACTTGGGCGAGATGTTGGTCGCCATATCTTAGTTCTAACGCTGCCTCCAAAATGCTAAAATTTTGTTGCTGTGCGGCAGGAATTGTTTGGAGCAGGTCTATTGCTTGGCCCATTAGTGCTAATACCAATGCTGTTGCTTTTCTTCAACGTTCCAGTTATTTGAATGTGCAGCTGCCTCAAATTGTTTCTTATAAGTTGACCATGAACTTTGACCGTCGAAGGAAGGTGGTTATAACCTAGCACCAGACGACAGTACTAAGTGGCCACCCTTCTCTCTTAATTGTTGTTTGAGTCGAGCTACTTCTCCTCTGACTTCGGTTATCTCCCCTTCAACTTGGCTGACTTTTTCTTTAACTTCACTGACTTGTTCTTCCACTTCATCGACTTTTCCTATAACATCGACTTTAAATTCTTCAGTGAGAGAGAAAATGGCTGCCTGCTGTTCCTCTAGGCTTCTTTTTATCTCTTTGTTTTCCTCCAATCGTCTTATTTCCAGGCCCTCCATCATTTTTCTTAAGTCTTTTTTTTCTTCCTAACGTAATCTCTCTTATTCTTCTTTTTCTTCTTGCCGTCTTCTCTCTTGTTCTTCTTTTTCTTCCTGTCGTCTTCACTCTTATTCTTCCCTAATGTCCCTTTGTTCATCTTTCTCTTCCTGTCGCTTTCTTTCTTGATCTTCTATAATCTTCCTCTGTTCGTCTTTCTCTTCCCGTCTTTTTCTTTCTTTATCGTTAATTCGTTCAAATAACGCTGCTAGCAAGTCTTGTGTTTATTTCTCCGCCATACTTCTTGTTATTGGCATTAACTCACGAGACGTAAATCAGTTCAAAATAAAGTTTATTACACTATAAACCCCGTAAAATGTTGTTAACACGTCTACTTTAATAATGGAATGTTCCAGATAAATCTCGAAATAGCACTAAAAAGTCTTATATAGAGTCTATATTACTTTCCTGTTGACGAAATTCACTTATCTCCACTAATTGTGAAATGTAATGTTTGAGAACTTCCACAAAATATCACTATTAAGGCTCATTTTGAGTCTATAACTCGTTTCTATTAACACAGTTCACGTATCTTCTGTTGTTTCCAAATCGAATGTTCTAGAATTGTCACTAAATGTCATTTATAGTCTTGTTTTTAAGTCTATAACACGTTTCCGTCGACACAATTCACGTATCTCATATAGTTTCCGAATAGAATGTTTTAGAATTATCCCGAAATTGCACTAGTAGTCCTTCTTCTCAATCTACAACACTAGCGACACTCGCGTATTTGCAGCTATTTATAAATCGAATGTTCTAGAAAATTCTCGAAGATTAAAGTCACTATTCAGTCCAGAAATAATCCTCCAAACCCTGTCCAGTAGCTTAATTCTCCGTGTTACCAAATAATTTCTGATAAGAATACTGTAAAACCTTTTCGAATAATCCAGAACTTTCTCTTCCAATCCACTTCTGACACCAAATTGTCACGTGTTTGCCATCCACACAAACACCTATACTCGTAGATTCGTTGATTGAAAGTCCAGGTAACACTTATTCACTACTTTATTTACTAATTAGCAATTAACAACAATAGATTAATTAGTGTCTTAACTATAATCACAATTGAACACTTATAAGTCTCTTTCTTATTTCTTCTTTACTCGTTCACGTTCGACTTCAGGCTGAGACTCGGCCCACCGTGTGTCTTATTTATACATCCGTTCACACTGTCTAGGGCATTCCAGAATATTCCCGGCCGTTCGTGTACAATTCTAGTCTCATCTAATCAGCATACACAGTCCAGTGGCGTAACAATACATTTTAATCTCTTTATCGGCCGCAAGAAAATTTTAAAGCTAACCAAAAACTGTCTTCTAAAACATTATAAAAATCATACAAATTTCAGAAAAATATCTTGAAGTATTTTCGAGATTTTTGGAAAGAATTTTCAATCGGCTCAGTGGCTTATACGTTAGACTTGAGACCAAAAGGTCTCGGACTCGAATCCTGGATAGGGCATTGATATATAATGGCGTTCTTAAAATATCGATACAGTAGTACAGTTGGCTAGAGCGGTGTTGTGTGACAGAACATGGCTAGTCTCCAGTGGCGGCTCGTGATATTGTCCACAGAGGAGGCTTGAAATTTAAAAGGCAATTTAATTTCAATATGATTACAATTTGCACGTTTTCTCACCACCCTTGAAGTAGTACAACGGCGCGTTACATTTTTTTTGTCGTTGGTTGATCGCCAGAATAGCCCCACTTAAATTAAATTATAACTTGTAATAAATATCAAAACAGTTTTGGAAAAAAAATTGATAAATAAAAGTCTTTCTCTACAAACAAAAAATTGTATTCATTATCATTGCCAGAGTGTAAAATTATTACTTTTAATAAAAATTAAAACAGTTTTGAAAAATAAGTTACATAAAATATATTTTCTAAACAACAAATAACGTAAATAAATATTTCTTCTAAAATAATAACTAACTATATTAATCTTTGGTGTAAAGTCTAAATATTTTTATAAATCAGTGGTAACCTGCAATTTTCAGAACTAGCTTTCAGAACTAGATTACTTCTTCATAAAATGAAAATAAATCATTTTTCTTCAACTATGACAAAAAACGTTTTTCTGTTGAAATAAGCGATATATTTGACAGGCGGTCTTAACCTATTGTGTTTCTAGTAAATATTTTTATGCGTTTGAGTGCTGAAAACGATCGTCCTACAGAAGCTAAGTTTACCGGAATTGTTGACACTAAAGATAAAAGTTTATACAGTTTGGAGAGAGCCTTTTAAATTATTATTATATATAAAAGTAAGCATTTCTTGAGGCGATTTTAAATTTCCTAAAAAGTTGCTGATCAGAATACAACACACATAGTTCATTTATTAACGAAATACAGTTAAAAAAGGGATACTGGTCCATTAATTTGTCCATTAGACTGTTAGGAAATGATTTAGGAAACATAAAATTATTAGGATTTACTAAATGGAAACATTGCAAAATATTTAAATCGGAAAATCCAATTTCAATTTGAACTATTATGGTGTCCAAAATTTCTGTAAAAAACTGTTTGTAATGTATGTCTGTCCTGTCAAAGTAATATTGTGTTGTCTTTCTTTTTTTCTTTATTTGTGGCTCATCATCTAATTCTTCAATGTTTTATAAAAAAGACATTATATAAAGTATTGAAATGTATTTCGTTATTGCGAAATTCTTTTAATTTAGATATAAGTGAATTAAGTTTATTTATGTTATCAGTTCATTTATTCTATAAAATTTGGAAAATATCAGTTTGCTCAAAAATAATTTTAAAAATCTTTAGAAAATATATAAAGTTTTCATCCAACAATAACGATTTTAATCCGCAAGCTGCTCTTAAAGTCTGATCGTAATTTAAAAAAATCTTCACTTTCCGAAGTAAAATTAAAAACGTCAATCATTTTTTTCCTGTATGTGTCTACAGTGAAAGTAACTCTGGAGGAGAAATTCCAACGAGTGGGAGCATTACTCGGAATTCTGTTTCATAATTCTATTTAAAATATCAGATCTTTTACTAGATTTTGAAAAAAAATGACGAAAAACCAGTAATATTCCAAAAAAATATGATTGCTAGTCACTCTCTATCTCTCCTCAGTTCGAGTCACAACTGCGACAACTGGCAAATGTCGGAGAGAATGGGTGTTGTGCGTGTCTGTCCTGGTTGAGTGCTGGAATAGCAATGTGTTAAACACCGCTAGGACGCTAATATAAATAAGACGTAAAAAAAAACTTTGTTTCGAAATTCAACAACCTTTGTCTTGAATAGACAATTTAGGATATAATGGGTCTTTATAAATGAACGTACACACGTGACCAATTAGTTACCTTTAACAGCCTCGTCGAGTCGTTCCTACAGCAAAATATGGTCGAAAACTATTCCTTAGACACATATGTATGTGAAAAAATCCGCATTACTGCCGTAATATAAAAGACACAAAATCACAAGTTAAAAGGTACCAATTTATCATGTGGTTTACGCTCATTTATGAATGCTCTGTATATTTATATGAACTTTTTGTCTTAGAATAACTGGAATTGTCCTTTAAAATCTTTTGTAATAATTTGGGATCACCCTGTGTGTATATTCTTAGTGAGTGTAAATAGATAGAATTAGAAACAAGAAATGAGGGCCCGGAAGCGGACAATAAAAGCATTTTGAGCTTAGTGTTAATGCAAGACTTATTTGATGAAATAAAATTTTTTACATTGTTGATAAAAATAAAATTTTTAACTTCACCACAGTAATAATATATTGCATAAAAGAATATAATTTTTGAGTTACAGAGCACCACCATTATACTTACAGTAGTTTACGGACGTTTAATTCCAAATTACGTTTTTACTTCCTCATCTATCTATACTGATAAAGTATTGGCGTCGTAAGAAAAACCAAATTCCGTATTATGATGAAAAAGAACGTTTTGAAACCGGAAAATAAAAAATTTAGCCGAATTAGCATGCCGTCTATGTGTCTATGTGACTGTGTCATAGGTCATTCGTTGTGACCGCATTTTCTTAAATGCGTCTCAACGTGGAAATCTGAAATTTTGCATATAATATCTGTGATGCTCAAAGACGATCCCTATTGAATATCAGTGCATTGGTTCACCAGAGAGAGCACGTCTCAGAGGGCAAAATTTTGTTTGCATTAAGCCAAAAAAATTTTCAAATAAAAATTATTTATAATGTGGAAATGTTCCGAAAAGAACTCTTGACAATTTCACTAATTAATCAATCCTGAAAAGAGGTCTAAAATTAATTTCATTAAATTAAAAAAAATTATTTCGTCTTCGTTTATAACATTTGTCTCATTTGACTCATTAGTCTCATTTTGCTAATTTGTCTCATTAGACCCATTTGTCTCATTTATATCATTTACCTCATTTGTCTCATTTCTTATTTGCCTCAATCGTTCGTTTTATTTCACCTTTGTTTGACTCATTTGTTTCGTTTATATTATTCGTCACCTTTGTCTCATTTACTTCATTCTCCTCATTTCACTTGTTTCTCGTTTGTCTTATTTATCTGATTTATCTCATTTGTCTTATTTGTCGCATTTGTTCCATTTGTTTCATTTGGATAATTTCTCATTTGATTCATTTTTCTCATTTGTCTCATTTTTCTCAATTGCCTCACATCATTTGTCGTTTTTCTCATTTATCTCATTTATCATTTGTATATTTTTTCTCATTTGCCACCTTTATCTAATTGGTCTCATTTGACTCATTTGTCTCATTTATCTCATTTATATTGTCATATTTATCATATTTATATCATTAGTCTCGTTCTTACGTCTCACTTCTCATTTATCTAATTTGTATTATTTGTTTTATTTGTCTCATTTGATTAATTTTTATCTCATTTGATTCATTTACCTCATTTGTCTCGTTTGCCTCATTCGCCTCATTTGTCTCGTTTTTCTCATATATCTCATTGGTATCATTTTTGTCTCATTTGGCTCATTTGTTTTATTTGACTCATTTTTTTTATTGTACTCATTTGACTCATTTATCTCATCTTATTTGTCATATTTATCTTATTTATATTTTGTATTTTGTTTATATTAATTTTATATAAATAAATAAAATAAATGGAAATGGAATTTTCAATTAAAGCAATTTCTCTCATATTGAAAATGATGATGAGAAAGTATTGTCGAGGAGCACCTAGCCCCCACTGAGTTTTTATTTTGTTTTGATAGCTCCATTAAAAAGGTGTACTAGATTTTAGTTAAAAAGGACCTGATATTAACTTTCAATTTATTATTAGGACTAAAAGGGGTAGAAATATATATTAGAACAAAAAAATTGTATATTGTTTATATTATCATATTGTTTGATTTTTTATATTTACTTTCCCAATATAGATACGTTATGCGCTTTAGTTCTTTTGAAAGATCCCCTTTTCTGAAGAGTTCTTCTTCTGTCCAGTGTTTTCTATCATATTTCCTTGCTTATTTATTAAATAATATTCAGTTTAACATTTTCGTTTGGTATACTTAGTATTTATGTAATTTCTGAAATAATCCTAGATGCACCTACTTGTTTCCTATCCCCTTTAAGATATTCTAATGCTTATTTTTCTTTTTCCGGAATGGCTTTCAACCTACAGAAGTACAAAAAATTGAGAAGGCGGCAGGTAAATATTTTATGCTATCTATCAACTTGACTTCAAACGTGCTTTACTAATATAAAGCAAACAACTTGTTTGGCAACTTTATCTTTTTTTTATTTTTTTATACTGTTCCAGGGTGACGGCACCGGAGAAATAACAGCCGGAGAAGTGGTAAGTTATTATTTTGTAAGGCTTATTTTTGTTGAATTAGTTCAAATGGTACATACTCACATATCTTTTTTACTTTATTTTTTATTTATCAGCTGAAGAAATTATTGTAAAAAAAAATAGTAAAAAGCTGTACCAATTACGATAGGTTTATTTGGTTATGAAGGCAAAGAGCTCAATTTAGAATTTACTAAAGACCGAAGTATATAAAAAAAATTAATAAAAATAGTTATTCACCATGTCGCTGGCTTGGACTTATAGGGTTCTATGTTGCAATAATAACATAATACAGTGTATAACTTTGTTCTCTCAGACACGAAATATTCCTAAAAGAATTTACGTTATATTTAAAAAAAAACGACATAGAGCTGTAGGAGCTATTAGAAAACATATCATAGAACCTTGGGATATTTGAATTTCTATATTGACCAAATTGTAACATAGAACCCTATAATTCTAAGCCAGCAATGTGTCCAACCAATCGGTTATTTAGTATTAATTTAATTTAGCCCGAAAAGTATGCTAGACTGTATTGACACCCACGTGATGCTCGACCTTGTACGTCAGAGTGCTTTCGTGTGGTGTGCCTTCAACTTTAAATAAAAATCAACCACAGAGAAACTATAAGATCACTATGGATTCAAAAATGCATCTTATTAATTGAATAGCATTGCGCCACTGGATTGGCAATTTGAACGTACATATGTGCTATAACCGTTTCCTATAAATATATAATCTTAACGCAATTTCAAAAAAATGTTTTACCAAATAAATTGGAATCATTTTGCAAGTAAATATATTAAAATCTTGCAGATTATGGGACCACCAGGCCCGCCTGGTCCTTCAGGAACACCTGGACTACAAGGACCTCCTGGAATTAAAGGCGATCGAGGAATGGATGGAATTAAAGGAGAGCCTGTAAGTTATGAAAATTTTTCATGATTAATCTACGAATATAAGAATCCAATTCTCTGATTTGTGGTCAGAAGTTGATCTTTCCTATAGTTTTTTCACAAATCTAGCGTGGAGAACATTCTTTCTTGCTCAATTTTATTTCACTATTGCCTTTCTTTAATATTTCTTTTTATGATGGCCAAAAAATAATCCAGCGCCGGAAACCACAAAATTTAGTTTAAGAAATTGCTAAGATTTGTTTGTATTAATATTGTCTGAACGTTATTTGTGGCTTTCTCTAAATTTTTCTTTATCTTTTTTTGGAACTTACTGCCACATGAGTAATTCACTGCCACATGAGTTAATTCATCATTTTATTACTGTGGTAACTTTAATAAACTTTGGCCCAATCATCGATCATAATTCTTTTATTTGGTCCACCTTCAAAGTTTGCCCAAACCTAATTTAAACCATGATTTTTCTGATTTTTATCCTTTGTGCAAATAAACTTCGTTGTGGAAAGATCAGCCATGAATAACTACAAATTCTCGAATATTGCAAGTTGATGCCATCAATATAACTATATCTAATTATTAGGAAACAAAAATATATACTAGGGCCGGCAATTATATAAAAAAAATCTTATTTTTTTTAAAGAGCCTTTATACAGGGTGGGGCAATAGTGCGTCCGACTTCGATATCTCGAGTTCTATGATAGCTAGGAACTTGATTTAAAAACATAAATAAACTAAAGAAAAAAGTCTATAACTAGAAATTAGAACATTTTATGAACATCTTTGTGACCTCCTTCCCCTTCTGTATTATTATTGACTCTCACCCAACCACTTGGATGTAATGATTTTTTGTTGAAATTATGCTATTTACGCGTGTATATTAAAAAAAATCACTAGTTACAATTATCGATTTTAAGAAAAAAATATGTTAGAACCAGTTATGAGACATCTGTGTGATGACACTCAGCCATTTTCACTTCCTAAAAGTATACAGGGTGGCCAAAAAAGATTTTTTAAATTTACAACTGTTTGAACTGAATTTGCTCAATTTTTTCAAATGGATATTATAAATATTTTTGAACTATGTGATGTAGAATTAAAAAATGAAAATTTTTTGTACGTACATCCCTATGGCTATGTGTTACCATTTTCGATTTATTGAAAAATAACTGCAAAATTTAGCAATAAAAATTAAAAATATATATTTTTTATGTAATACAAGAGAAGATATTATTAAAAGTGCTCCACATGTTGCCCATTTTGATTGACATATTTCTATGCGTCTTTGGAATGAGGTTTCTACTGTTCATAAAATTGCCGAAGTGATACTTCTAAAAGCATTTATTACCCTTTCCTTAAAATTTTGGATTGTTGTTGGTGTGATGTTTTTATGGGCATCAAATAAAACGCTTATTATAATAATGTCCCTTGAATTATTTGAAAGAAACCCACAATGCTGAATTTTCAGTTATTGTTCAATAAATTGAAAATGGTCACAAATAGCCATAGAAATGTACGTACAAAATATGTTCATTTTTCAATCCTACATCACTCGTCCAAAAATATACAGGGTGTTCCATTTGAAAAATTTGAGAAAATTCAGTTCAAAAGGTTATAACTTTAAAAAATCCTTTTTGGCCACCCTGTATACTTTTAGGTAGTGAAAATGGCTAAGTATCATCACATAGATGTCTGAAAACTGGTACAAACATATTTTTTTCTTAAAATCGATAGTTGTGATTGTAGTGATATTTTTAATGTACAAATGGTATAATTTCAACAAAAAAAAATCATTACATCCATGTGGTTGGAAGAAAGTCAATAATGTTACAGGAGTGAAAGGAAGCCATAATGAGGTTTCAAAAAAATGTTCTAATATACATGGCATTTCATTTAAAAAAATGTTACTTGACCCTGTAAATTCGTCTTGGCTCACTCTGTATATTCGAAAATAATTTCCAGTTATAGAATTTTTTGTCTAGTTTATTTATGTTTTAAAATCAAGTTTCTAGCTATCATAGAACTCGAGATATCGAAGTTGGACGCACTATTGCCCCACCCTATATATAGTTGAAATAATTGATATATCAATAATCTGTATGCGTTTATTTGTATACCTGTGATATATGCAACCAGTATTGAGGCAGGAAACCGGGTTAGACGTATATAATGTTATAGGTTGCTTTGCTCGACCGCATAGAATTATTTTTGCGGAGCGGTGTTTGGCATATAGTCCGCTAACCTAGGATACAAAACAAAGTGTAAAATTCGTTAAAATTATCTACGCGGTTTGTCAGTGCCTGACAGGCTAATTATAGTTAGGTATATCGTCGTTAAATTTATTAATAAATACAACATTTGACCACAAATCAGTTCATTTAAAAATTCCTTGTTAAGATTTCATGGACGACACATATTTTGCCAGGAGGTAAAATAAAATATAGCTCTCTTTTAAGCTATCCTTCGTAAATGACTTCCAATATTGTCAATCAATTTTCTATGGTAACAATTTGCCTTGTCTTATATTTAAAATTCAGACCAAATTACATTATTAAGTCTATTTAAAGATTAAAAAAAAATGCCATCAAAATATACAAACTATAATTTAAAAACGTTCATTATTTTTTCGTAGAAGTTTGTAAGATTATTTTACCTCTGGGCCATGATATGACACATAAAATATGTAAAGAAATATATCTTAATTAAGCATAATGTGAGTACTTATGTTTATGAAACTATACTTAAATTTTAGGGAGAAAAGGGTTCAAAGGGCGACCCAGGACCAATGGGTTTACCGGTAAGTATTCACATTTATTAAAATCTAACAAATACATTAATGAACTGAGAATAATATTAAAATCCAAGTCTAACATGATGTATTTTTAAACAAAAACATTATAATCACGATTTCTAAACATACGATCGCTTTTCTTCGGGTTATTTTCACGTAGTTGTCATATTAACAAAAATAAAGAAAATATTACCTTCATGCTACTATTCATGTTGTCTAGAAAACACATGAATTTTTTCAGTTGGTTTCATGGGTTTAATCTCAAGTAGTAGTAGTAGTAGTAGCTACTTATTTTACTAGGCAAGTAGGCCACAATGGGCCCTTTTTACCTAGGGACCTACAGTTTAGCGTGAACTCCGAACCACGGTCCTCGACTGTCAACTAACCCACCGCCTGGGCCTGCCCGCCTGCACCGCTAGCAGAGTGGCAAACCTCCTGGGTAGGTCTCTTCGACCCTCCACCCGGGCTTGCCTCTCCGCCTGCATCAGGCTAGCGGCCTTCCCGGGATTGTCTGTTGACAGCCTACCGACTGTTAGATGAGCTATCGTTCATCCATCCTATTGCCGGACTCTCGCAGTGCTGCTTAACTTCACTGATCGAATATCGGAAATTAAACGGATGTCCATACCTCATCCCCCTTAATCTCAAGTAACAATTTAAGTTTTTTTAGTGTCTACCTGGTAGCTATAAAACTCTTTTTTAAAGACCTTGCTTAAAACTATTTTTTCTTCACAACGTTCTAAAAACTAGGATAATATTTCCTTAAGCCAAAAATGGAGAACCATATGAAGGTTCTGAGGCCTAAATTTTAAAACCGTTTTAAAACCTACTAGTACGAGTAGAGGTATGAAAACCGTCTAATACTCTTTGAGTCGACTAAAGAACTGTATGAAAACATAAAAAATAAGTTTCAGTGCAAGACTAATTTGCTTAAATTTGATTACAAAATATCTTACAGTCTTATTAAAGTTTAAATAATAGGTGAAGATAGTGTACTTGGTTTTTATTTTAATTTATAATACTTTATAAAAAATAACTTATTGTCTCTATTTTTGAGGCAGACATTAAATACTATTCTTTGTCATTGTCAATAGTGTTATGCTATTTTATATAATATTATTTCGCCTGTTAGATATATGCAAAAAAAGTAACCCACATTATTGTCTCTCTCATCTTATACACAGAAACAATATAAATAATAGTTTATATTTTGTACTAAATTTTATTCAATATGGTCGACGTTATTTCATCTCCATCTTTGATAAAAATGGCTGCTATTCCATTAGAAATAAGCCATAAAACCAAAATCATTTAAAGGGTTTGCAATATAAACATCTTTTAAACTTATCCTATTTAATAATACTATAATAAACCCTTCTCAAGATTGATTAACATTGTCTACCCGCTTAAGTCTTTCTCACAATAACGAGAACTAACAAACGAATGAATTTTCCAATAAGAAATTTTTTTTACTATGTCTACAGGAAGCTGTAGTAAATGTAAATCTAGTTTGTGATGAGATTAACTTTTATTAATGGATTCAATCCAGTATTTGTTCTTTTTTGGTATCTCAATTTAAACGTATACAAAAAAAGGATCACACAGAATATTTAAAATCCTCTATCAAAATGACGATATATTATAAAGGATCAAAATTTTAATCCAGCTTTCAAATAACAATATAGTTTTATGGATATTGTCTGAGCATTATTATAATATTTCTTTTTCTTTCTTGGCGCTTACTACCACATGAATAATTCTTTTCTGTTTTTTACAAAATTTGCAAAACCTAGACAAATTTATTTGGTTGATTATCAAAATGAATTCTTGGATTTTTTTATTATTCTCCTTAACCATGCCCGTAGTTAAGTACATAACTATCTAACACAAATTTCCTGCAGGGTCCAATGGGTTTAAGAGGGGAAAGTGGTCGACCAGGTGACTATGGAAAACCAGGGCCCATGGTAAGGAAAACATACTATAACTAGGCGTAATCAGCGTTAACCGAACAATGCAGTGACTTAACAAATTAACATTATCATTAACATTTCTGGGCTTGAAAATAACACCAAATTTTTGTTAAGTGATTGAATTCCATTGGATTGTTTTTCGACGCAATTTTTTTGATTTTTCTTTTATACAATTTTACCAAGAATCAATTTACAAATGGTTTAGGAGGACAATAACTGGTGATACAAAGAAGAAAATCTACTGCCATGAAATTAACATCTTCGAGGGTTAACAAAAGTTGTTATAAAAATGTTCGACGTCAAAATTACCATATAAAGGCAAAATTAAATATATTCTAAATCGATAGAAATGTTTTATATTATCTTTGTATTTAAATATCACAAGCTGTATTTATTGCTATTTTAATATTTATTATTATACATAGATAGTGTTAAATGCCGTTGTTACGGATGGTTACAACAAATCCAAATTTTTAGAAGATTTTTACTTTTTACATTCATTTACAAATCATGTGTCCTTTATGCTAAATATATAAAATATAATAATTATTTGCAGTATTTCATAAATCTAAACTAAGTTTTGTTATTTTTAAACTTTCACTTATTAATTATTCACTTCAGATAATAATAGTAGGTAAATTAATAAGAATCGTTAAATACTTTTTTATAATTATTATGTAAAAAAACAAATATAAAAAAAGACTTTCTCTATATGCTTCTTTGCAGAAGGAAAAAAAAATAATTTTGTGAAGTGTACGATATACACCAATAATGGTTGAAGAGTGTAATCTGCACAACAATATTAAAGAATTTTCTTTTCAACATTTAAGGTAGGTATAATATAGCATTCTTAAGTTTTATCTATAAGACACCATTTTATATGTTTTTAATTACTTTGGTTGATTTCAGCGACTTGTTTTTTATATAATCAAACAAGGCGCCCACAGAAATTCAGTGGACCCGTTTTTTTTCCAATATTCAATGTCATGCATTTTCCCGGAACTCAAAATCTATTAGAAAATTAGGTTCTTTTTATTTCTAATTTTTAATCCAAAATTGCTTTTTAGTTTTTTTTCCAGAGGAGTACATTTTTTATAATATCTAATAATAATTTTGCAACAACAATAGACAATAGTTCTGATTTCCTTACTGAATTATTTGCAATAAAAAACTTACCACTTCTGAGAACTGGCTCGACACCTAGTTCTAAGGACTGGCCCTTGACCCTTTGGATGTCCACTGGTATTCACTTTAAGTTTTTAGTTTTAGTTTCTAAACCAAAACCAGAGCGTTTTCCCCTTATATGAAATTTTTATAATTTAATAATTTAATTTAATTTTAATGGTATTTGATCTCCCAGGGGGCCTCCCCCTGCGGGAGCCCATGCAGTCAAATACCAATTTCTCACATACAACACTTCTGTTTAATATGTTTCGTCTGGGCTTACAAATTTAAATCATTTCTACCACAAAAAGATAAAATACCATGTCAATATTTTATATTTGTTCAAAATATGGTCCTTAATCGATTATTTTAGCACTTTCTGAGTGTACATTACATAGCTATCAATATTTTTAAAACTTAATGTAATTTACTTTGCGAAAAGTTTTACATTTTCGCCAAAGACGAATGGTATTTTCCGTGTCATCATTTGTGTTTCTTTTATTGTTAAGGAACTACAAAGTACAAACATGACTGTTTGCTCTATTCATTTATCACTTCACTTCCCTAATACATTTAAAAGCTAACCGAAAAAACCCCGATAAAGAAACCACTCAATATAATTATCGCGCTAAAAATCTTAATATGAGAGATTACAAAGGCAACACGTTACTTAACAGTATTGTTCTAGATAAACGTAAATAAAAATAATACACGCCTTAAATTTATATTCTTCTATTTCCTTAACTTTTATTATTTCTTATGAATTTGCAGAGGTTAGGTTCTCTGTTGCAATATTATGTCTTCTTAAAAGTTCCTTAACTCTTTAGTACCTATAAAAACATTCAAATTTCCTCCATTTTCTGTTTTAATTAAGTCGACGTTTCGCTAACGTTGTAGGTATTTTCAAGATTGTGCATGTATTTCTCTTTATTTTAAAATATTTTGACGTATTTAAAAAATAAATACACTGTCGGTGAAAGGTATATTAGATGGCAGAAATAAATTGTGGACCTAATAGCACCTAAATATTTTTTGCCACAGTTTACACTCTAACATTATAATTTTAATGATACACTTATTAAGTAAACAATTATTTATAAGTACTTAGATTTTGATTCTAAAACTATAAAACTAAATTATATCTGAATTTAAATTCCACATAACTAATTATGAAAATTATAAGTTAAGAGATAGTGTTCTGTTTTTGTAATCTTTACCAAACAGATTGTGTGAATTAAGTGACAAACATATAGATAATCAAAAAATGGTGCCAAAACGCTTTCTTCTAGAACACTTGTAATATTATTTGCGATTTTGTTTATAATTTTTGATTATGAATAGTACATTCATTTAAGTAACCTTATATTGACTTCATTGTCGTATTTTTGACACCATAACTCTTGTTTATAGTCTATGTGTAGCTACATAGGTATAGTTTTTAAGTCTATTTTTAATAAAGTAATATTTTTCATTATTTATTTTCTCGATTTGGCAAATATTAACATAATATTAAGTACCTATATCAGAATCGTTGTTCATAAATATACTTGGAATCTAAAATCACAAAGTTTAATGTTATCGGATTTAATTTCTACATAGCGAGTTATATAAAATAGTAAGTTAAAGTATTGTTCTATTTTTGTAATCTCAACTAAATACAATAAACGAATAATAATTTAAATATAAATGCATAAAACAGGGCAAAGAAGGAAAGTCACTATATAGACAAAGAAAATAATGGTGCCAAAAAGTTTCCTTGCGGAACACTTCCAATATTTTTTTCTGATTTTGTTTATAGTTTAAATAATCCTTTAGCCATTTCAAACCTGTACTTCTGATCGAAACTGAGGTTGATAGTCTATAGTTTTGAAGTCCGCTTTGAGTTCATAACAATACCTACATCTTTATTATTTATTTTCTCACTTTGGCAAAAATTGACAATATTAAGCATATGGGACACTTCGCGTAAAACTAAGTAAAACTAAGTAAATTTAAGTTTATTTCGCGTTGTTGTAACTATCTTAAACTTAATACAAGAGATAACTTCTCTTGCCAAACCATTTTACGTCCATATTAGTACTTAACGCTCACTTGATTGATTGTAACTGTCCATTTGAATAGCAAGGAGCGTATTAAGTAGTCAGTAAAGATCAATTTTTATATAAATATATATCGCTATTACTATTTATTATATTTGTAAAAAGGGAGACGTTTTGCAGAACCATTAATTTATAAGTTATTAAAAAATAACAGTGTTGTAATATAAATGTTACATTTTTATAGGTGTCTTATAGTAGGTTAGATATTGTAATAAAATATACAGTTTAAAATTACGTGACTGATTTTAGAATAGGGTTTTTAAAACCTAAAAATTGTAAAATATTTTTAATTTTAATAATTAGAATTATAAGCTTGGTGTATTATTATTAACATGTACGAAAATAAATGTATGTGCATGTGCTGTAATTATTAAAAAAATGCTTTAATTTATACTCGACTCTCCTGCTTTTTCACCCTACAAAATTTTCCACCTATATTAAGAATATATATTTGTACATCTGTTAGCCGTCAGAAAATTATTTTTACTCAAGAACTCTTATTTTCCTCAATTATACAGTGATTAAAAAGCTTTATAATTTCCATTATTAAATTAATATGTAGCTTAAAATAGGTAAGAAGTTTTTCTTTCAGACTTTAAGTTGGAAATTCGCAAATAACTATATTATCCAGTTGTGCATTTGCTTGTTGACAATAATTAAATGAATAAACATATAATAACTGGAATATGCGTGTGTGTCCAAAATTTATAGGTTCGGTTGTATAGTACCTCTCTGTTCATAAACATATCTACATATAACTTTGGTAAAACTGGGATAAAGTTGCCTTATTTAGTGACAAATTATTTGAATTTTTCATTTTCTTCCCTGAGGCTTACTACCACATGAATAATTCTTGGTTATCTAAAAAACACAGTTAGTTACCACCCAGTGACTTTTTTACGTTTAAAGATCAGTGAGAGGGTGTTTTTTCGACAACTTATATGCAACAAACAAAAATGTTTCCCTGACGTTTCGAAAACGAATCTGTTTCTTTTTTCAAAGTTTATGGATTTTTCTTTTTTTGTAGAATATGTCAAGCAAGAAACTTTAGACATTTATTATTTGTTTATACGGGCTGGGGCAATAGTGCGTCCGACTTCGATATCTCGAGTTCTATGATAGCTAGAAACTTGAATTAAAAACATAAGTAAGCTAGAGAAAAAAGTCTATAACCGGAAGTTGTCTTCAAATATACAGGGTGAGCCAAGACGATTCTACAGGGTCAAGTAACATTTTTTTTAAATGAAATGCTATGTATATCAGAACATTTTTTGACACATCTTTGAGGGTCTTCTTTCACTCTTATGTTATTATTGACTTTCTCTCAATCACTTGGATGTAATTATTGTTTTTGTTGAAATTATACCATTTACACGTATATTAAAAATATCACTACAATCACAACTATTGGTTTTAAGAAAAAATATGTTAGTACCAGTTATGAGACATCTGTGTGATGACACTGAGCCATTTTCACTTCCTAAAAGTTTACAGGGTGGCCAAAAAGGATTTTTAAATTTACAACTTTTTGAACTGAATTTTCTCAATTTTTTCAAATGGAACACTGTATATTTTTGAACGATGTGATGTAGGATTGAAAAACAAACATTTTTTTGTACGTACATCCTATGGCTATTTGAGATCATTTTCAATTTATTGAACAATAACTGCAAAATTCAGCAATAAAAATAAAAAATGAGGGTTTTTTCAAATAATTCAAGAAAATGTATTATAATAAGCGTGTTACATGATACCCATAAAAACATCACACCAACAACAATCCAAAATTTGAGGGAAAGGATAATAAATACTTTTAGAATTATCACTCCGGCAATTTTATGAACAGTAGAAACCTCATTCCAAAGGCGCATAGAAATGTGCGTCAATTAAAACGGGCAACATGTGGAGCACCTTTTATAATATCTTCTCTTGAATTACAAAAAATATATATTTTTAATTTTTACTGCTGAATTTTGCAGTTATTATTCAATAAATCGAAAATGGTTACAGTAGCCATACAAAAAATGTTCGTTTTTCAATTCTACAGCACATCGTCCAAAAATATATAGGGTGTTCCATTTGAAAGAATTGAAAAAATTTAATTCAAATAGTTGTAAATTTAAAAATTAGTTTTGGCCACCCTGTTTATTTTAAGGAAGTCAAAATATCTGAGTATCATTACACAGATGTCTCATAACTGGTACTAATATATTTTTTCTTAAAGTGACAATTGTGACTGTAGTGATTTTTTTAATATACACGTGTAAATAGCATAATTTCAAGAAAAAAAATCATTACATCCAAGTGGATGGGAGAGAGACAATAATAATACAGGAGTGGAAGGAGGTCATAAAGAGGTTTCAGAAAATATACTGATATACATGGCATTCCTTTTAAAAAAATGTTGTTGTTGACCCTGTGTCAAGTTTCATGCTTTACATATTTTACAAAAAAAGAAAAAATCCATAAACTTTGAAAAAAGGAAACAGATTCGTTTCCGAAATGTCATCATCAGGGAAACACATTATTATTTTTTGTCTCATATTAGCTGCCAAAAAAACAGTAGCTACCCAGTAGCATACTGGGTAGCTAACTGTGTTTTAAGGATAACGAAGAATTATTTATGTGGTAGTAATTTCCAAGGAAGGAAAAGAAAAATGTAGAGAATACCATAAATAACATTCAGATAAATTATTTGAAATTTTTAAAATCACTAAATTTTAATACACACTTTAAAAGGAGAACATGAAGTGTATCATACATACATACACTATTTTCAATGAATCCAGCATAAGATTTATTAAAATTATATGCCAAAAAAAAAAAACTTAAGGCTGATTTTGTTAAAACGGAAGATCCCTCCCTATACCATTCTGATTCTTAAAATAATATCGCATTTAGAGAAATCCGTAATGTTATTATCATATCAAAGATGTTATAATAGAGACTTCTCAAAATAAAATAATCTACATTTGTAAGTATTTTACAAATATAAAGAAAACAAATGAATAGAACCAAATTCATTTAGCAGCACAATATCATATTGTATAATACGAGTGGAATAGTGATATTATCGATAACCGTATGTTGATGCACGGAAACATGTCAATTATTTGACTTGCCGAGTGCATCAACTTATACGATTATTACTACATCAATATTTCAAGAGTTGTGTTCATTAGATTATATCACGAATTAATGAAATAGAAAAACGAAATTTCACCGAATCGTAACATTTTGAATAATTACTTTATCGTATCATTGAATATTAAGTTAAATCTTTATTGATAATTATTAATATAACATTACAACAACTTTACAATAACCTAATAGCACACAATACGTTAATTACAATACATAATACGTTAGTTACTATATCATAATACCCTAGATACGAATTTTATTTTATAGCTATTATTTATGAACATTAACGTGAATATTTTGACAGTTTTCAAATTTGATAGATACACCTGATACACCATTATTGTCCAAAATGATGGGCATGTCCACTGAATCTTGCATAGCAACATTCTTTTTCAGTTCGATGGTCTCTTTAGTACATGATACAGTGTTTACAGAAACGTCTCCAACTTGAATTATTCCCGCAATGGAAACCTTCTTACTCAAGTTATCTTCTAAATACCCTCTTGCAATATTGCTCGATTCCCAACCACCAAGTTCTTGTAAATATAATATGTATCCACTAGCATTAACAAGAAAAGCTGCTGAAGATCTTCTAATACAATGACCAGTATACATAGTTGCATTTTCAAGTTTGAAATACATAGCAATTTTCTCAGGTATTTTAGAAAAGAAATTGATACCACGAGGCTGACCGTTGCATTTTCCGTTTCTATATGATAGGAACAATCTTCTATGCGAAGTATGAGTTGGACGTAACGCTATATATTTTTTAAATAAAGCCACAGGATTAACGTCTCCGTCAGATATCACCGCAAAAACCTTTTCTTGTGGGTTTTTGAGTCAGTAATTGTGATTACTAGCTTGTACTCTAGAATTTCAACATTTTCCATGGACATTTTCGTTAATTCATTGGTTCTAGAAGTTCCGCCAATTCCAATTAAAAAAGCTACTTTCATCATGTCTCGTCTGGGGCAGTACAAACAAATTCAGTAACCTGTTCTTTCGTGAATACTTTCGATTTTTTAGCTCTATATCCCACATTCTTTTTCTTAATGAATCGTATCAAGGCGCCATACTTGTCGATTTCCACTCTTTCCTGCAACTCCAAATAAACTCGTAACATAGAATATTTAGGCCACAAAGATGACGGGAAGCATCGATTTGAGATAAGCAAGTATTACCGTTTCTCCAGCACCTTGAACCTGTTCTCTATCTCGCCACTCACAAAACTGAAGATATTCTTTTTCGTAATGGATTTTTGATTTATCCAGAAGCAAATCTAATCTTACAGTGTTAGCAGCAGCAAGTATATTTTCAGGAATATCAATATCTTCCATGATTTCGTCAAAGTTTGTCGTAATTAAGACTATTAGACTTAATTTTTATGGCACGGCACGCTAAAATGACAACCAAAGTTGTTGATTTTTTCGCGTCATCGTTGTCAATGATACGATAAAGCTTTGAATGTAACTCGATTATTATGTGATTTAAACCATCTCGAACGTTGCCAGGCGACGTCCTCGATTATTATAAATCACATTATAATCTCATTACATTAATAGCTATAAATAACATGATATTTCTTTCAATTGTTGGCCAGCAACATCAATCTTTTCAGTAAATATGCATTAGATATACTTATCCCAACACGCTTGATTATCAGTCATGTGCGTTATTATCACATATTAATTAATCACGTGAAGGTATAGGGAAATAATATAGCATTATTCATGAGTGATGTACCTAATCATTTAAATAAGCAACTCCCTGTCTCAATTTAATCCAAGTTATATTTGCAGGTCTTTCATGTTGTGGACAGCATTGAATTGAGGTTAACTGTATCTAGATTGTTTCCGTATGCCTATTAAATAAGGGTTATTTATTGGGCAAATAAGCTGATATTTATTTTAAAACTTGCAATTATTGGATAATTTTAAATTTATCTTAGTACTAAATTCTATATACAGACAGCAGACAGTACAAGGTGATCGATACCTCGCGCCAACAAACCCGATTTATTGAAAAGGGCAAAGGTTGGACCAAAAATGAAAACTAATACTGAAAATTGCCATGGTAGGCTAAAAGTCGGTGCCAAAACTTTGACCTTTTGAGTCCACTTATAATATTTCTTGAATAATACTTTTTTACCCTTTTGTAGAGAGAATAATTTAAAATTAATTAAAAACTGTGAGTGATAAGACATATTTGTATTTAATTAAGTATATGAAACCAAAGTGGTCTGCGTTACATTTCGAAGTCGTGGCTATTTCTACTATTTTTGCTATGACTCCCTTTATTGCTTTACGTTATTAAAAATTAAGAACAATGTATATAAAAGTATGAGAAATCTACTACTAATTGTTTTAAATATGGCGAAAGAAAGGTGTGTTGCCAAACATAAAACCACGATAACTTCGGGCTTCTAGTGCCATTAACCTAAAAATTTAGTGTTAATGTTGATTAGCCTATAGTGAAATTTTAAATATCGGTTTTAAAGAAAACGGACTTGAAGGCGACATGAAATATAAATCACCTGGAACAACTGTGTACAATATAAGTTGAAATATATTTTAGGGGTCCTTTAAATATACCACCAGACTTTGCAACCTTAATATAATAACTTTTATGCAACAAATAACATACTAATCATAATCATGCAATATGCCTTGAGGGGTCCAAAGCTCTAATGCTCAATCATCATAACCATTTATCAGTTTCTTCTCTCTCTTCATACTTCTTTGGCTTGGCTTGCATCTAGAATCATAAATTTCCTTAACTCTTTAGGAATGGAAGAATATTGTAGATTATCATAAGGTGATAGTTACAATCGAAAAACTATTAGACATTAAACAAAAATTTTACAGTTTCTTATAGCAGGAAAACTAGAAGGCAGAAGATCAACAAAATATCATAGGAACAGAAAATCATGAAGAAGAAGCTATTCAAGCAGATATTTTAACATTTAAAACTATGTACTAGAGAATCCTGGCAACTTATCCATGAATTAAAAATTGGAAACGTGTCTCATCTGAACCACCCATACACATAGATCCAATAATGAATATAATAAAATCAAAGGCAATAAATAAACGGTGCTAAAAGCAAACACATGATAGAAAAGAATATACACACACAGAGTGTATTTAAATTGTATGTCAGTCTTTCAACCATAAGTTCCGAATGCGATATTTGATTTAGCTTAATTTAGTTTTGGTTCAAAAAGATATTCTAAAATAAATTAAGTCCTTTAAAGATGAAAATAAAAAACTTTTCTTTTAACATTTATCAAGGTCAGCAAATGTATGTCTATGAGGCTAAAATTGAAGGTTAGATTAGTTAGTAATCTGGATTATATTAGTACCATGTTTTATATTGTCACTTATGTTTGCTTTTCCTTTTTTCTCAACTATCCATGGTCCACCTATTGTAAATGTTCAATTAAAAGTCGTCGTATTATTTCTGACAATGGATAGAGTTTGTGTGTTTAATGTTGACTTTTAGGTGGTGATAGGTAATAGGAGAAATATTAGTAACTCAGTAGAACCTTTATTGGACATAGAGGGTTGAACTAGCCTTGTTTGCATAGTGCATACTCATTATCACAATCAAAATCAAATAAAAAATAACGGGCTGATGGATCTCTCAAAAGCCAAATCTTAAATAAAAAAAAACATTTATCAAATGGTGAAGCTGTTTGTTTAGAAGTAAGCATATTAAAACATTTATTTATACAACTGTTTCATAAAGAATTTTATTCTAGAACTTTTGTGTGCATTGCATTTTTTTCTACTAAACAAATATTTTTAAATAAAATCAAAAACTCTGAAACAGAAAACCAAGCTGAGGCCTTTTTAAATAAAAGCAAAAATTTAAAATAATTATTTTGTTTTTCCGTTAAATTTCGTGATCATTTTCAGCACCTTTTCAGTTAAAGTTTTATTAAAAATTGATCGATTTCTAAAAATTTTCTTTACACTGACGTAGTTTTCCACGAAACACCAAAACACTATATACTGCACTGGACGCGCGTTTTGCCAACCAAGTTGGCATCATCTGGAGATGATTAAAACTAAACTTTGTTTGTGCTATTTTTTAAATGCACCGAATAGTACGACTAAATTCGGTATATTACTATTTTTTTGTATGTAAAATATTTAAAATTTCCTATTGGGTGTATAAACATACTCGGTTGATAAACATATACGTATACTAAAAATGTTAGTAGTTCCTCCTTATGATTAGTGCAATAGAATAATAATTGACAAATTTGTTTAGATCCATTATATGATGAGATTCGCGATTTTTTCACCATGTTTGAATGTTCACGAAAGAAGGAAAACTGAACCTGCTAATAAATAAACTTGGGTAACATGTGGTATATGTATAACACAAAGTAATTATTGTCACAAGAAATAAAAAGTGTCTATATAAAACCATAGTTGCTATCGCACTAAGAAATTTATTCACATCATAGTCCAGACAACAATATTGTAGTTCCAATACCACTATGTTTCAATTCTTCAGTTTCAATCAACAACTTTTACCAATGCGATATCTTTGAAAAATGTGCCTTTTAATTCCAGCCTCAACTAAAGTGCTGTTTCCAATGGCTTGACCGCACTTTTGCTATTTGGCAATTGAAAGAGATATCTATAGTAAACAAATATGTGAATAAGGAAATACCAAGAGAACTAGAAGAACTAAAAGCCTCACTAGATGACAATGGTTATAAACCAAAAGATATAGAACTTGTTCATATAGAGAATGTATACAAATTGAAGTGCACAGGAAAACTATTATGGCATTAAGATCTTTGCAACCCCATAAGGAAAATGTTATGGTGGTATTGTTATCATCTACTTAAAGGCCCTAACTTGTTGATTTAGACTTTTATTTCCTTAAGATTAAACATTTTATTCACAACAGTAGGGCATGGACCATTGCAGTTTACTCTATCAATATTTAAATGAATAAATTCATACCAAAACTTTATTCCCTTTAATGTATGTTGGTTGTGTTGCTTTAAACCGATATCAATGAAATAAACAATGATACATTATTTAACCTTTTTTACAATGAGAGTTATCATCAACAAACAGTCAATATTTGTTTAATTGGAGGTTGGTAACTATCGCTTGGTAACTATTGCAATTTCTCTACACAAACACTACTTTTACTATATATGCATCATTAATTATGCATTAGTAGTATCAAAGATTAAATCTTTGGCAGTATAGATCGTGCTTGAAAAATATGACCAGTTGGATATATTTTTAAATGTTATCAAAAAAATGTTAATTATCCTTAGAGATCAGACATATGAGAGAAAGAGGTTATGTTCAATAAAAAATTTATTGAAGGTGGTTATTTGAATACAAAATTGGTAAGAAAATCAGAACCCTTATGTCCAGGTTCTGATAGTGATTATTGCTTCTTGTACTTTAATTTTTAACATGTGGCGTTAGTATCCGAGGAAATTGCAAAAGACAAATTGTTTATAACTTAGCACTAGCGATTAACTTTTTTGTAATCTTATTTTTCGTAAGTCGTTAAATTGTGCTTCCTTAATGATTTCGATGATAAGTGATAGGTGGACATATCTATTACTCTCTTTTATACATCTCGATTTTATAGAAAACTATAGGTTATACCAGGAAAATAAAAAGGGTATTAGACAATATTGAAGTAGAATTTAGATATGCCCAATTTGACCGTTAGTGCTTAAGAAGCTCCCCTAACTGGTCCTTTAAATATTTTTTATACGTGAGATGTTTAAAAACTGAAAAACAACTAGAAATAATTATTATTAAAACGTTGATGTTGCATCATCCTAACTACCTTCATACGAGTAATATGTGTAAAATACTAAGAAATATTATTAAAAGGTAAACTTATTGTGAATAATAATAATGTGCTTTGAATCCACTCTATATCGTCATAGATGTCCGTATGTTTTAAATTATATAATTGCTTGAAGCAATGGAGTACTACATACTACTAAATATACTATTTTTTTTCTTTCCAATATTAAAAGTAGAAAATAAGTTTTCTTCGACATGGGGTTGTGAACAGTTTATTTTGTTTTCTCGGGCACTGAACCTTCTACGGAAGAATTTAAATGAACACTAAGAGGCAATACATTATACACTTATGGAAAAGAACGATGAAAAACATTATTATTATACATACCTACGGTACCAATAAAATTTAACTTTGTAAAATATTACGTACGTATTTGTATTCATTATTAAGAATAAATGTATACATAAAACCAAGTTTTACGGTTGCCTTGTGCCAAATATTCAGTAGCGTTTACTTAAAAGCGAACAATTGGTAATATATCTGTATTATTGGTAAGTCAGAGGCTTGTTTAAGTACTTTGAATATTCACAAAACAATTGTGGTAAAGCTAAGTAAACTTTTCAGATTTACGAAAGAGAAAACATAAATTTTTCATTTCTTGGTTAAGACTCGCCAATCAGATTTGTTAGTTATAGCATGCGTAGTGACGGAAAATAGATTGACCAATGACCTAAAATTGGACATTATATTCATATGTAGCTAAGACTCTCTCTCACCTGATTCTGTCATAAATTACAATTAGACTATTTTAGTTAATACTATCAATTTTCAGTAAATAAGTTATTTGATTAATACTTCTTGTTTGTAGTTAAATGTAATTCCTCTTATTTTATAAACTGCTAATCACTATTATTATTCTCTCACAGAGAGGAAACGCTACATTTTTGTGCCAAACACTAAAAATTACCTAAACATCTTTTACTAACCATGTTATAGCATTTAAAGGAAATTGTGAGTGCATGTTGAATATTTGTATGGATCAGATTGTTACAGACATATTGAGCATCATGGTCATTGGCATTTGGCTTTCATCCATCTCATTATTTATATATTACGTGGCTCACATGTTCTTTTACTTATTTTTCTTCACAGGGTCCACCTGGTCTTGACGGAATGAAAGTAAGTTTTATTCATAATGTAATATTTAATTAGAGTTTAAGAGGAATAATTAATCATGTAATTTATTCGTAATGCGGATGACAGACTGCTTACTTCATTATTAATCTAATTATAAAATACAAGAATTAAATAGCAAAACATAGTATGGTTCTTTCCATATGTTGTGTTGATCTTATATTACTTACTAGAAATATATATGTAAAATAGAATCAATTTGTTTTAAATAAGAATGTATACTTTACAGTTTAAGAAATAATTCCATTTTTGTGACTACATAATCCCATTCATAGTATCTAAAAGTAGTATTGTATCTACCTATACTTCACCACTTTAGTCTAAATTATATTTATATAAACTTTCCATACAATTTTTTTACAAATTTTCCCGAATACTATTGAACTATCTTCCAAGTAATAAATCCTCTATCATACTCAAACCCTACGGCAGTCCCCAGTTCAGAATATCTACAATAAAGCATTCCAGTGAAACGACATATTCAGTTATTGGTGATAAGCTGTAAAAATTATGGATGAACTAAATTTTGATTAAAGGTCAAAAAAAATTTGAGATATCGTCTTTACTGAATGAAATTATAAAATTTCAATTTTTAAAACATGTTTTTTTTATATATATATATATGACCGTAAGAAAATTTATATCCATTTCAATCTTATATCCAAATTTATGGCAATTTTTGTTGTGTGAAAAATATACCTATTTCAATAAATTAATCAGTACTTTTAATAGGGTGCCCAAGGAGAACCAGGAAGTAAAGGAGAAAGAGGAGACCCAGGTCTACCAGTAAGTACTTAACCATTGTAACAGAATTCAACTTGCTCTATTTTAACAAAAATAATAGTCATCATTTATTTAAATTTAGAATACAAGATATTTTTGTTTTAATAAAACTATTTTTAAGAATATTTAAAATTGATTATTTTAGTATCTCTGCATAGGAAACGCCATTGTATTTTAAATAATAGTTTAACCCTTCATTTGCATGGTATAGTTTACAATCTTCCTGATAAAAATTAACAAGTACAAATAATATTTTCGTAAGAATGAATTGAGGAAATGATGATTTTGAGTGAGATGCAAAAACTAAGAAGGAACATGCTAAATGATATGGTATAAACCTAATATAATGAGAATTATAGAGAAAGGAAAGTCACTAATTCAAACGATTTCTAGCTCTTCATAATTTTATAACATATGGGTATAATCAGATATTTTGAATAACACCAAAACTTCTTGAAATAGATACCATCCTACAACTTACGTTACGTTATTTACGATTTGCAACTATTTGCAAGTAAAAAAGTAGTTTTGCATCGTAGTTTATGTAATCTAGCAACAAACATTGTCCAACAACTATGGTGTCCAACAAGGATCTGCTTTAGGTCCCCCTTTGTTTCTCCTCAAACTAAGGGTTTACTTTTCCATATCTAAGGCTTTTCTTTGCTGATGGTAGTACATCCCATGAATCTTCATAGTTCCAGCAAAAAATGTAACTAAATCCGACCCCACAAGTTTTTCACAGATTATCTAGGACCATTTAAAATTATTGTAGAACTGAATCATCTAGGCCATATTCCATTCCAATATTGTGTTAATTTTTACTGGATGACAGTCTCAAATGATGTCTTTTTGATATACAAATGCATGTCAATATAGCAACTATTTAGTTTTTAATGGGGAGTATATTTTATCCTGTTCTATTGTTTCTGTAAAAGCCCGAATACGTACTGAGCTGGAATTTTGGACATCAACTTTTAAAAATTTGCTAAGAATTTTATAGTTAACTCAAAAACGAGCTATTCGAATGATTGAAATTTGTACGGAGTTGTTCAATATCATATAAGTATTTCTTAGCAGGACAAAAAAACTTATTAAGCATGTGAAAGAATTCTAGCAATAACGTTTATATCGAGAATAGTTTATCTCTATGTGTGTCTATGTTTGTCTACTCTATGTCCATTGGTCATCTCTTGTAAACATAATGTTGTTTTTGTTTTTTAATCTGGGTTAAAATATGGGAGATAGGTACAATTTCATCGTAGACTCCTATCAAATTAGATCATATACGCTAGACACTGTGATCCCTAGAGCCGTACAAACTTGTACGTTTTTGGTGAACTATTTTTACAACTTAAGCGCAAAATTTTAAGCACATGAACATATGACAATAATCATATTAATTAAGTCTGTCTGAAATAGAGAAACTACAATAACAAATTTTATTTTGAAAATCATGTTATTTCTGTGCTCATAATATTAAAAAATGATTAAAAAAAAACATGTAATAGACATTTTTCTTATAATTTCGCCAAGTAATACTTTCTAATATATTTTAGGGTACAGATGGAATTCCAGGCCAAGAGGTACTAACACATTAACCATCCACTTAATATGCTTTAAGGACACTTCTTGGTCAAGATTTTGATGTCTAAATGAAGTAGTAAAGTAGTATCGAATGCATGCTATAATAAACTAACAAAAATAATGAAGCTAATATTTAAAGTTGCTTTTAAGTTTTTATTATTTTTTCCAGGGACCTAAAGGTGATAAGGGAACAAAAGGAGAATCTGTAAGTACATAAAATAATACAACTAAACATATGTATAATATTTGAAGGCCGCGTTAATATATTCAATAATGGGGATAGATAAATCATTTTCTAATCTGGATATGGTAACAATAATGTTAATTTATTTATTAATCTGCTTAATTTTTGCTTTGATCTAATAAAAAATAAATAAGTAGAAGCAGATATTATTTAACCGAAAATAAAGAATCAAATTAATTATTTTAATTGTCTACAACGATGTTCTCATTGTTATATTTGTCTCAAAGTTGTTGTAATCCCAACAACATGTGGCTGAATGTTAGGCATACTGAATATAATTTAAGATTTTCCTCAAGGAGTCAAAACAGAAAAAAAAACATAATTTATGATTTGTTAGAACAAAATAGTAAATATTAATTATAGACTAGGAGTTTTTGTTGTTGGTAAAAAAAATAGTGCTTCTAAGACAAATTTATTATACAACGTTTGGTATAAAAGATTCCACAGTATTTGATTTATTGACATTAACTTAAACACTGTCTTTAGAAAAAAAATATCTAAGTCAATGTTGTTCAATATATCACAATCATTATTTACTTGATGTCGAATATTTGTTTCTTATACTTTTGATTACATATACATGAGAATCAACTAGAACTTTTCAGAGAAAAAATGGTAACTTATTCAAATTTTTTTTTTCAACATTCAATTCTCATTTTCATCAGAGCTTGTGTAAACACTAAAATTCCTGAAAATTTTGCTGAATTTGCTCGTAGGGATTTTCAAATACCTCGTCTGACCCGGATCAAAATATTTATTTAAAATGTTCAAGAATGATTGGGGTATTAACTATGCTTAGTCTAAAAATTTTTAAATTACTAAATCGTTAATTTGACATATCTTTAGTAGTTTAACAAATAAATGTAATTTTATTACATCAAACATAATTTAAATGTTGACCATTTTTTTCATTCATTCAAAAGTTTGCTTTAAATTATCCCAAATAACATCAGATAGAAAAACATGTGCACTTTTCATTTGTTTATAGAAAAAAATTGAATTTCTATTTAGAACAAAAAGCTGAGTGCCCTAGAAGTGACAAAAGAATGAGAATAAAATGTTCATGGTCATTTGAATATGTGCTGTGGCGCACGAATCGACTTTCATTTAGGACCTTTTCTAATTAATTACATACTTAGTTATTGTCACATACTTAGTTATTGTTATTAGTAGACACCGGACAATTTCCGTTCGCTTAGAACCAGCATCCCAACCGGCCTATCTCAACTACTACAGGAAAGCAAAATAAGCACATGCAGTGCAGACTGTTTATTCACTAGTTTACCTGCAAACATCGCAATGTTTAGACGGCGCGAGGATAAAAATAAATGGTAACAGCTATTTCGCTTTTTCGTTCGTTTTTGTCGATAGTTGACCTGCAGAAATTTTTTTCTCGGCTTGATGTGACTTTCAAGTCGATGAATTTGCAGTGTGCTATACCGTATATAACAGGAAATTAATGTTACACCAGACCATAGATTAAATATACATAGATAGTTACCTCTTAAGTAAGTATTTACTGCTCAATAATCTAGATGCCAAAATTTTTATATCGACACGAGCAACGCCTGTTTAGGATATTGTTAATTTTGAAATAGTAAATGCGTAAAATTGTTCAGTTTTAACGTATTTACAGTTTCGAAATTAACAGAATCTTAAACAGGCACTGCTCACAACGATATAAAAATTTGGCATAGCAGATTTTTGAGCGGTAAATATTTACATAAGAAGTAACTATTTATACTCGGCCCGTTAATAGTAGACAGTAATTTGGCGAACCAGGGACTAGAGTCTACAACAAATTTTTTAGACACGGCAAAACCATATATACCTACTTGAAAGTAACTACCAGTATTTCAATATTACATGATTTTGCTATGCCTAAAAAATGTGTTGTAGACTCCACTAGACCTCTAATTACTGTCTATTATTATTATGGGCCAAGTTTATGTATCTATGACAATACTATTGACCTCTTGATTCAAAAGTTCATTGTAGTAATAAAGTACGAAACAAATCAGGACAACCTGCGTATAGTACGTTTCTTTACGATTTTTGCATATTGTTTTGTTCACTGCATTTATCGTAAGAACTCTTAGAGCGACCTGAATTAAAAAACTTTTGTGAGAAGTACATGCCCGCTTGGCCACTACCCTCAAGTTTCTACATGCCCAAAAGTAGTGTGTAACAATGTTATGGACAATATCACTGAGGAAAATCAGTACGTGTGGATTTTTGTTGACCAAGCAATGGATTTTAAGGTACATGTACACCACAGCTCTTAATATGTAGTAAACGGATGTTGCAAACTAATGCGAGAACAGTTAAGGAAATAACGGTAAATGCTTTAAGTAATATTGGTGTTAAAAGCGAACATGTTTTACTGCTTGTGTCAGATGCAGCGGCATAATATATGTAAAGCAGAGCGTCTATTACGTCGGTGAGTCGGAGCGGTTCGGCGTGACGAAAATCCACTCCCAAATAAAATACATGTAGATGATTAAGACCATAGTGAGGGGCGAAGCAGATCAAAACGACTGCGTGTAGTGGACGATCAACACTCTCGAATACTCCGCGCTGCCAGGCTTTTACGATCCACATTTTAATATGATTCATATAACTTGTCTGGTATTGCATCACGTAACCGACGAAGTACGACACCAATATCCTGCAATCAGCCGATTAATTGCAAATGAAAAGAATGTATTTATAAAGGTCTGTTAGCGTCAACAACAATTTATGTAGCGCCTTTCTGGATTATCTTTGCCACCATAAGTAGTATGTGTGCAATGATGCAAATGGTTACCAGCTGCAATCTGCCATTTCGAACATTTTGAAGGCGTAAGGCAGTTTATAATGGAATTAAATTCCGGAGAATCCGACGCTATATACGAAGCCAGACAGCATTTCAAGTGCAAGCACTTACGAAACTAGAATATACTACACTACCTATAGAGAAATCTGTAAATATTATACGTTATTCACTGAGCGGCTTATCGGAGCGTCATGGTATTGTTGTTAAAGATAAACCACACTACGTGTTAACTAAAAATTCTGTTTTTAAAATTGCAGTGCGTCCCATGAGATTTAATTCCCACGAAATCTAATTCTCACGAAAACTAAATACCCCGAAATTATTTTCCCACGAGTTCTAACGTATCACCTTGTATATCTGTTCGGTTTTCCGAATGTGTTTTATCATGGATGCGTACTGAAAAACACCGATTTCAAATTCTAATGAGATCTAAAGGGTCCGAGAAGAAAGTCCCAAGAGATCTAATTCCCACGAGATTTAATTTCAACCAGCTTACTTATAATCCTGTATATCTGTTCGCCATTCCAAATAGACCAATTCAAAAGTCCCACGAGATCTGAAAACCCGAAATAAAAATTCCCATGAGATCTAATTGTGACCTCATCTCACTTATAAAGTCCAAAGGCGTACACATATTGTATAAATTCAATTTATATCCGTTAACCCTCACACTGAATGGCATCTAGATCTTCAATAGAAGATCGGAAAGATTCGACGAAGAAGCAGGAGAAATACATAGTTAAGGGGACAGCTGGAGGTTGGTAAAAGAGGATTAGTCTGCGGCCTACTTGCCATTTGTCCGCCTCCTCCACCGTTACCATTACCCAACTATGACAAACTTACAATTAATGTTGAACAACAAATGCACATATTAGCGAATCAAATACCTGTTGATTTGTAAAGAATAAATAAAAAATAAAGAAATGAAAACAAATACCTAACAATACATATTGACTATAACCTAAAATGGCAATACCACATTAGTTCTATAAGTTCAAGAAATAAGAGGAGTGGTTTATAAATTTAAACAAAAATGAAATTTTGAAACTTGGATACCTAGTTACACTATACAGGGTGTAACTAAAGTATGTTAAAATATTTCAGGGTGGTATTTCTTAGCTAATTTTAAGAAAGAAAATGGAAAGTATAAAATTAAAAGCATCACATCTTAAGAAAAGTCAATCAAATAATTATATCTTCATTTTTTTTGCTGTCTCTTAGTTAAGTCAATACGTTTCATATAGAATGATACAAAAATCAAAAAAAAAAAGATACAAAATAGAGGAAATTAAGAAAATAATTGGACAAAAACATCTTCAAATCTTTCCCAAAATTATGCAATATGCTTCCACTAAATATTAAAATTGAAAATTATTAAGTATTAAAATGATGTAAAACAGTGGCTGTCAGCACAAAATCGAGATCTTTATCATATAAACATGTGTATCTTTACATGTGCATGTATAATAATAATTAAGAGATTACTTTTTATCTGTTAAACTTTCAATTATTTATGTTGAAAAACATTATCGTAATTAACTCTTTTTTCTTTTGATTAGTTAACATAGGAATAAAGCAATTATTATTCTGGCACAAAGCATCAATGAAAATTTTATAATATTTTCAGCGAATCGTAATATGTATAAATTTTGCATGATCAATTAAGGGCAGTATTTTTTTTCCTATAGAACCGTTGCCGGACAGTCCTGCCATGGACTCCGACACCTCACAAGAGTTTGTTTGAACTTCAGTGTCAATGTCGCCATATCAAAGGATCTAATCCACTTCATGATATATTTGTCATAAATTGAAGAGCTTGTTTTTCGTGGTTTATAATTTAAAAAATAAGCAAATCCTGTAATTCTTTTAAAATCAATATATTTTTTTATTTTCAAGTTATGTATATTCCCGAATTATTTTTAAAACTTGCATAGTGGGTCAGCTGCGAAACGTTGCAATTTTAGATCTCGTGGGAATTAGATCTCGTAGGAATTAGATCTCTTGGGAATTTTAAATCGGTGCTTTTAGATAGGTTACAAGATAATACGCATTCGGAAAGCTGAGCATACATACAGGGTGATGCGTTAGATCTCATGAGAAAATGGCATCAGAGTTTTAGATCTCGTGGGAATTAGATTTCGTGGGAATTAGATGCCGTGGGAATTAGATCTTATGGGACTTTTTTTATCTGTCTATATAAAACTCATTCGAAAATTCAAACAGATATACAGAGTGGCTATTAGAATTAGATATCATGGGAATTAGATCTCGTGGGAATTCGATCTCGCGGGAATTAGATCATGAGTTATCCCCTAAAATTGTACGCGCATATCGAGATTTATCGTGTAGGAACCATCTTAAATTTGCACCGCTGATATCTGTCGACGTAAAACGCTCCTTTTCCCCACACAAAATAATGCATTGACTAAAACATTCAAAAATGAATGTTGTCCACGTAGAACAAATTCTGATGATATCAATCTATAATAATGCTTTAAATACAGTACAGGAAATTTCCTAAAATGGTAAAACATTCGAAATATGTATATTAGTTGTTCCATACAAATGGTTGTGATTGTCTCTTACCCCATGTGTCGGCCCTACGTAAATTGTCCGGTGTCCAGTCATTAGCATTACGCGGGACTATTTTCGCGCATTTTATATTATATGAAATAATTCGAGTTTTTCATTTCGCCATTTCTCCTGTAGTAAACAGTTAATAAATGTTAATCCGAATCTTAACAATTAAGCTTATTAGATTCATATTGCAACTTTGAAACTCAATATTCTACAATAAGTGTTATATCATATAATAAATAAAATTATTTGCTTAGCAATTGTGTGACTGTAAATTTAACCATGAATGAAGTTGCTTTCAAGAGCATCTTGATAATTAACGTAATATGTAATTAATTTCATGCAAGTTTGGCTAAAGAGTTCATGTTATGAAACATTACTATAGCAACCGATGCGTTAATTTATTTAAGACTTAATTTTACTTAAGACTTGATTTTAGAGTACTTCTTTAGATTATAAGGATATCTGTATGCCATTATAACCTTATTACTTATATCTTCTAATCAACACTCTTGCATCTCACTCGTAACTATGGCCATCACGTAGTCTTACTCCTTCACTAATTTTACTAATAATTGGCGCATTCAGCCAACTTAACTGTTGAGGTAGAGCTAAGTTTGACTTGTTTGCAATTTTAGAACAGTCGATAAGAGGCAATTGCCACACACCAGTTACATACCAGTTGAGTCAGCTGAATGCGACTCGTATATTTTATGGACTGTTCCATTTTAGCATGGGGAAAATAATCTGCACGATTTTTGCCTTTTTTCGTATTTCTGGTTTGAGTTTCCGTATTTTGTTTGCCAATAAATTAACAATATTTTTTTGACATGTCTTAGATCATCTCAGCGGGGTTTAATTTAAAAAAATCTTACCCAAAAATGTTAATAAACATTACCGGTTGCGTTTTTCATTTAAACTGTTATTGTAGTAATGTTATATTAATTCTTAAATAAAATATTGCTATATTACATACTCGTACATAGATCAAATATTTCTTCATACATCTAACGACATCGCATTTGCTTACTTCTCTGTGTTGCGCTAAAATCATTGTTCCATCCATATTCATCATTAGTGATACCGCTGAAACAAGAGTAAATTTTGAACCACTATTATTGTTGTTCAAATTTTATTTTGAAAAATTTAGAAAGAAACCTGTAGAACTGAAGGTCAGAAAATAAAAATTAAGAGTCAACATACAGAAACTGGAAAATTTTAATATTAGAAGAATTACAAAAAAAAAAAAATAATTTTACGTCAAATGGGATGCCTGAGGTACAATATTATACTATTTTTAACTTCCCGCTAAGAAAATTGAAAATTTTCAGAAATCGGGAAATTATTGGTTTCACCCCGATTTTCGAAAATCGAGTTTTTGTCAGATCTCGACATTTTGAGGTCCTAAGAAGCTATTCTGACTATTTCCACGATGGTGTCTGTATGGCTGTATGTATGTGTGTGTGTGTGTGTGTGTGTGTGTCTGTGTGTGTGTGTATGTGTGTACGGTGTATGTAAACCTCTCATAACGTTTGAACGACTTAACCGATTGCAACGCGGTTAGCGGCATTCTAAAGGGGTTGACTCAACTTAGATTTCCTGAGAATTAGAACTGATTCAGCCCGGTAGATTTTGAGAAATCTCAAAAAAAAAAATTTCAAAAATTTGTTTCTTTGGAATATCTTTTAGACTACTAAACCGATCAATTCCAAAATCTAAACAGCTCTTCTCCTTATAAAACAACGTCGATCGTCGCAAACCGCATCAAAATCGGTTAATTCGTTCGAGAGATATCGATTACGAAAAATTCGCAAAAAAGTGATTTTTTGATATAACATTCAAAATTCCTGTCGGATCGAATTTTGGTACCAAGATAACTTTTTGTATTTAAAAAACTGCGTTGAGCGCCGTAAGCCACATCAAAATCGGTTGATTCGTTCAAGAGATATCGATTACGAAAAATTTGCAAAAAAAGTGTTTTTTTGAAATAACATTCAAAATTTTTGTCGGATCGGTTTTTGGTACAAACATAACTTTTTGTACTTAAAAAACTGCGTTGAATACTGCAAACTGTATCTCGATTGGTTAATTTGTTCAAAAAATATCGTAATTCAAAAATTACAAAAAAAGTGTTTTTTAATATAACTTCGAGATTTTTCACCTAATCGTAGAGCACAAAAATGGATGTGTATAATATTTTGAGCTCGGAGAGCTCAAAAATTAACTAATACATATATTTTTGAGCGCTTTAGGCTCGAAAATAGCGGGAAGTTTTAGAGATGGCCTGCAGGGTCAACCAATTTTCAGATTTTTTTGTATCATGTTGAACGGATATTTGGGAACCTATGGTTTCATCCCAGACCGTTCAGGAGCAGTACCTCTCTAAAAAAAATCATTTCAAGGCAATGTAAAAAAATGTTTCTTACTTTTGACTGAATAATCCTGGGTGAATTATTAGCTGTTTTCTGTTTAAAACTAGACACTTATAAAGATGCTAAAAAAAGTAATTTGATGACTTGATAATTGCTTGAATATAAATCTGAAGAGAATGAATAGAAATAGAGTCAAAACAAATCCGGATATAATTAGGACGATTAAAGCCTTGATACCGTGAAAAGGAAATGATGGTATTGATTTTATTATGTACATTAAACACCCGAAAACTAACCGGATATCCGATAATATCCGGATACCCGATAATACCAGGGTACCCGATAATACACGGATGCCCGATAATACATGGGTTCCCGATAAATATCTGGGCATCCGATATACTTATTCTCAGTGAAATCATGTTTCTATACCATTACCACAGAACGGAGGCACAGTTATTTATTCAGTGTGCTTTTGACTATGTGAAGATGAAAATGAGTATGCGAGAATGAAATTTCCGCGTACAAATTTTTTTTAAAGAAAGGAATAATATTTAGGAATAAATATATTCTCTTATGGTAAAAAGAAAATGAGAAAACGTTTTCCTGAAGCCGCTCTACTTGCAAATAAATATCTTCATATATCTTCAACATCAGCAGCCAGTGAAAGGCAATTTTCAGCAGCTAACCGACACATAATAAAAATAAGAAACATATTAAATCCTCAAAACGAATCAAACGGGCAATGGGTAATTAACGGGAATGGGTAAAGGGTAATTAATGCGTAACAAAAACGAGTACTAGGAAACTGAAATTACAAGGTATCGTCATCTCTAGAATTAAATAATCAAAACTAAACAAGATGTTCGTATTTCGTGAATTGATAATCTTAATATTTCCTTTAAACTTTAATATATAATATCTTATAAGTTAGGTAATAACCAACCAATTTTTTTTCATTGTGACTGATGTGTGGTTATATATTCATTTTTAAATATTCGTTTCAGATTTATGCTTTAAAATACTTAGGTATAATTTAAATATGTTTAGGGTCCTCTTGGTAAAAGAGGAAGAAAAGGTGATAAGGGCGACAAAGGTGACCAAGGCGTACCTGGACTAGATGCGCCATGTCCTTTAGGAGCAGATGGTCTTCCATTGCCAGGATGTGGATGGAGGCCACCAAAGGTTCGTATATAACAGTTGACAGTTGCTATTTAAAATAACAGATAAATCCAGAAAACTTTAATTTTATATGACGGGTACCTGAATATAAAATTAAAATTAATTAAAGAAGATAAATGTTTAACCAGTTGATATCCAATTCCATTACTTCTTCATCAGACATAGATTTTTTATACTCATTTCATTTAAGAAAATCATAAAGATACATTTACTAACAAAAATATGTACTGGTCCATTAACTAGAATCATTCTTTCACTTAACTCGTTGTTCTAATTACTCCATCATAGTGTGTTGTGTATATTTAATTAAAATATTTTATTTTTAGAATTTTTATTCACATACAGGAGCGAGAAAAGGTGTACGTGCACTTCCCTCCCAATAGCTTTAAAGACTTGATTTTTTTCAATGTCCAATTGCCAATGTACGTTGAAAGAAATTTTGTCAACTCCTCTACCAACAAGGCTAATAAAGAAACACCCCTAGTCGATAACCCGACAACCAAAAGACAAAAATAATATTATTAACGATGATCTCCATGAAGCACTCCTCATATTTGCTTCCATATATTGTTTTAATATACTTGCAGTTTAGAAAAAATTGCCTCATCAACAGAAACACCTACTACCTAGCCTATACTTTATGGTTATACATTTTCCCCTAAAGCTGTAAACTGTATCTAAAAAATATTTAAAGAAAAATATGAGACAATTGTATTGAAGATAAGTTTCCATTAAGACAATTTTTTATGTCTTTTGGTCCAGTTATTGATCTAAATATTTTTTTTACAAAAATGATCGCCGTATTGAGTAAGTGGATTAACCTTTTTTGGGGACATTTTCTTAAGTGCTTTAATTCGTACTACTGGACTAAAGTCTTCAAAATAATCATATTCCCAAAAATCTGAGGGAGGGAATACATGCAGACCCTACCTTGCTTTTCGACTACTGTACAAAATGTACAAAATAAACCCAATTAAGAACATGTTTGTTTTGTGTTTAATGTAACTAACTGCATGGGTGTTGGTATTACTAATTTTAGGAGGTTAGTCGTCCAGCCCCTCCTCCACCAATAAACACAGAATTTGATGTTGAAGATCCTGTCGATGATACAGTCGACGATTACGAAGAAGTTGAAGAAGAATATGAAGAATACCCAGAAATGAATCAAGCACTTCCAGTTTCCGCATCGGCCATTTAACATTTAATTAATTTTTGCGTGCTTTTGATGCTAATAATTTGGTAGGTATTCGCATGGCCTAAAAGTAAACAATTATAACTTTATATATAAAAATATAATGCTTCTATTATGCTTAATATTGAAATATATAAATCCTCCTTATCATAAAATTTAATAATTTATAAGTAGCTGGAGGGCTATTTTCACTTTTTCCAAAATAAATGTATTGATCTTAGGACAAAAGTATTCCATATTGTTGTTTGGTTAAAACATTATTCACAATACGAAAAAAAATATGTGTACAGGGTCATAAATCCGTTTTATGGTTAACCTACTGTGAGAAGTTTTGCTCTCCTAATGGGTGAATCAAAATCTCGTTTTAAGCTCTTTTTTCGAGATTTACTTAACTTAAAGTGAAATAGTGAACAGTTTCTATACATAGAAGAAATCTGTGAAGGTATTTTTTCCTAAGGAGATAAAAAAAATCGAACCCTTGTGATTCTACAGACAGAACTTATTAACGATTAAATATCTTTAAAAGAAAAAGCTTCTCTAGAGAAAGCGATTTACTTTTTTTTTATTAAAAAATTCTTGCAAATTAAACGTTATTAAATAAATAAAATACAATACCATGTACAAAAAGCTGCTACAGAATTGTTTTCATACTTTTTCAAAGTTTCTCCAATTTTATTCTAATTACTAATAGTAATGACGTTATCAGAAATAACAAAGCAAATAAAAAAAAACGTTCAGAAAAATGTAGTTTTACAAATAATTAATATTTAATTCTTTTTTTTAGGGAACTTTTGTTTTAAAGATTGTTTATTAAACTTTATTTTAATAATTGCTTTTTTATCTTGTTAGTCTGTTAAACCAACATCCAGCTAACATCTCAAAAATATAATTTTTAATTTTGAATAGTTTTTTGCAAATATTGTCTGAATGCTATTTGTGGCATTCTTTTAATTTTTCCTTTTTATTAATTAGCTCTTATATTGTCACACGATTATTTCTTCTAAACAAAAATACAGTTACCCAGTATGGAAGAAGTTTTTTTATTATAATAATAATTTCCAGACCACAATTTAAATACTAAGTACAAATTTTTTTTGGGTTATTAGGTCCAATGTAATTAAAACACTATTGTATTAACTTGCCGACGTTTCGGTATAATTTATTACCATCCTCAGGGCACTGTAAGATATAAATAAATTGATTGTAGTTATTCTATAGCTATATGGGTGATAAATTCTAATCCAAACTAATAGTGAAGAAATAATATTGAACAGTTAATTAATTATTCTATAACAGATTGTAGAAAACATGTACATATTTTAGGCACTTCAATTATTTTTTAGAATTAGTTATAGGTTAGAGATATATAAAAATTATAAACAAATACTCACATTAAAATTTAGTGTTTCTCGTGTATAAAAAACATAATGGCAGGAATACTTCTTAACTATAATATTGAGTTTATTGAAAACTACTCGGTATACCGGCGCGTAGAGAAATGAAATTTTTTTTTATATATTTCTTGAAATGTGTTATTCTCGTGGAGGCTGTGACACTAATGAGATTATTTTTTAGCACTGTTAAACTTACTGTAGATAAGGGATGAATAAGTGTTTGGGAACTAAAATGTTTGTTTATATAATAAGTAAACAAGCTTAAAGTAGAAAGGAACGAAATATGTAAATAGGTTGATAATTTTAAAATATCTAATGTATCATAAAGTTTTCATTTTATTAATTAGATTGAAATAACAAGAGTTTAAATTTTCAGTGTCTTTTCTTGAATTTACTGATTCGAATTTTTTAATGTTTATCATTTCTTGAAATTTTCTTTTTTCTAGATTAGATTGTTTACCTATCACTGCGGTTTCGTCAAAGTTAAATTCATGATTTAAAAATTTACAATGTTCTACCAAAGATGTGATATTAAGCTTATTTTTGTTTTTGACATCTCTCATATGTTCTTTTTTCCTTGTTTTTAGATACCTACTTGTTTGACCTATATAACTTTTATTACAATTTTTACATGGTATTTTATATATTAAATTCGATTGTAAGTCTGTTGGTGTTTTAGTTTTTAATTTGGTAAAAAAAGTTCTTTTTGATTGTATTTTCACTTTTAAAAGCTATATTTATTTTGTTTGACATGAGGACCTTTCTTAACTTTTCCGAAAGATTTTTTACATATGGCAGTTTGTAATAAAATGTTGGTTCTGTTAGTAAAGGTCTAGTTGGTCGACTATTATTGTTACTCTGTAATATTCTATTGATTAATGATATCGGAAAATTATTTTTGATAAGATACCTTTTAATTAGTTGTAAGTTTTTCTCATGAAATTGGGGACTGGATAAATTTATAGCTCTGTGTTTTAAATTTTATACTATTTGATCGGTCCGAAAATAATGCCGTTTATGAACGTAAAACATCAATTAATTATCTTATGATTCTTATGAATCTTATAGTAATTATTATTATAAATATATAAATTATACATTGTGCTCATTTGAGCTGTTCACCCTCTTTCTCTTTAAAACTAAAAAAATTTAAAAATCGTTGAGACACGTCGATGTTTATTCCAAGGAGGAACTTTTTTTAGCGCTTAGGCAATGATGATCATTTTACTCCTCTAACACCCAGCACCCCCAACTTTAAAATATTAAATTGTCATAGCTAATTCTGTCGCGGATACAACGGTTTTTGAAATTGGATGAGATTTGGGGAAGTTATTGGAAAAAAAAACAAATATGACTGGTTTTTGAGAATAACTATAGTAGGTGGATTTTCTTTTTAATCTTACAATTTGTTAACTAAAATTGTGTTATTAAATTTTATTAAATTTTTAAAGTGGGCACCGTTGCTTCGACATTCCTGTTTTATTACCGTAAAATGCTTTGTAGCGGGGCACATCTTGTTAGAAAATTAGTTCTTCTTCATTAATTAGTAGTACCATCTGCATCTTGCTGATTTTCTATAATTTCCGTCAGTAACGTATCAATGCTATTTTCTAAAACGTCCAAGTATAATGAAACGTAAAATTTTTATTATTAAAAAGAGGACTAATCACTGAATTTCCCAAAATATCTGGCCAACCATTTTTTTTTCTGTGAGTGTGGATTTTACGATACAAATGTAGATTTTCAGTATCCCAGTATCGTCAATTGACAAATCTGTGAAGATACAAAATACACTCATCGCTGTGGCAGATATCTATCACAGAAATTTCATGCCTATTAATTGTTTCAGTTATGATTTCAGAGAACTTCACTCGTCGATCAAAATTTTTCGCATAATTCTTAGACGGGAGGCAGTTTGAATGGATGAAATTTGTATAGTTTTGTGCACCATGCCAACAGAAACATTCGTTGAAGAAACAACTTTTCTCACTGAAGCATTGGGGTCCATGGCAAAGTTTTGAAGAATTTCAGTTTGAGTAGTCTCGTCCAACACTCTAGGTGCATTTCGTTTCTTATTTTCAACGCTCAGTTTCTATAAATATCTGTATCAAACAAGGCACATTTTTGTGAGGATGTCTTAAGTTAAATTCACGAACAGTTCGTCTAGCACATTCATTATTTTTGCCATCTAAAATGACTATTTCGGTTCTATCTTCTAAAGTATAAAATAAACCATGGTGTTCAATAAAATGATTAAGAACACATGACAAATAGGTCTTGGAATATGTATTTTCAACTTACAGATTAAGAATAAACTTGCTGTTCATTGCTGATAATGTCCAAGAAGAACAAAAAAAAACTGTATTTTTTGTTTTATTAATCGTTTGGATTTTAGACTCTTTTTCGAAACCTAACTGTTAAAAAAAGATTTTAATGTTGTACAGGGTGGCTAAAACATAAAAAATTGGCACAATTTTGCATTAATATAACTTTAACATCTATTAATGTTTAAAAAAAAACACCGAATATTAAACAAGTTATTCTCAAAAACCAGTCGTATTTTTTTTTACTCATAAATTCCCCAAATATCAATCGATTTCAAAAACTGAAAAACTGATAGAATTAGCTTTAAAATGATGTATGACAAGTGAGGTAGTTTCATTTAATATTTTAAGGTTGGGTGTGCTGGGAGTTTTGGGTGAATTAATCATCATTACTAAGCGCCAAAAAAAGTCTACCCTTGGAACAAAATTCGGCGTGTCTGTGCAAATTTTTATGGTTTTAAAGAATAAGGTGGACAATTTTCAAATGAATACAATGTGTATTATTTAAGGGGCTTTGAAATCAAATATTTTTTTGTTATTTCATATGCAACCGACGCTGATACAGATGATAGGATTTTAAATCAATTATTTTTCAATTTTTTTTGCTCGTTTGGTAAAACCTTATTGCATCGATTCTTTATTACAAAATGAATACTTATATAAATGTTCTTCTGTTTCAGAACTGAAACGTGCACGACGAGCTCCGAGGACATTTTAAGTACTTATAGTGCGAAGTGTATGTGTTTTCTGTATATAGTGTTCTATGAGAGACTGATCTTGGACTTCCAGTGATTTTTTAAAGCAGTTTAGAAAATTAATAGTTATAGTTGTAATTTATTTATTTTTAAGTAAATATATTATAGTTTTTTACTGTGTAGTCAAAATAATATCGTTCCTCATACAAATATAAAAATTTATAGTAGATGTAACTAATTGAAAATGTACAGATTTATAAATTATTACTGACATTATAAGAATGATTGGCTTAGTTAAGATCAAATTGATGTCAAAATTATTTAAACTTTTTAAAATTACTAATTAATTAATTGTTGTAACAATTTCAGTCAGCAATAAAAATATGTTATGAAATGGTCAAAATTTGTGTTTTTTTTTTAAAGGTAAAATTTGGCAGATGTTGCATCTTAGCAAAAAACATAAATTGTATTTTCAGTACCTAATACCATCAAACGGATGATTAGGGCTGATTAAGGACTGCCTAAGGGATGATTCTGCACATAGTGATATTTACGTTGAGTTTTGCAGTTTTTTGGGCATAACAGTGATATTGGTGAAGCATAATATTTAGTATACGCCATTTTTTTATCAGTTGGTAAAGTTAAATGTAAAAATTATTTACATATTTTGATACAAAATATATTTATTGCTGTTGTACAGCTTTACAGTAGTGTTAAATCCAGTAAAATTTCTTGTGGGAAAATTGTTCCTAAAGGTTTTTGTTTCTGCTACAGTACAGGTGATAATCACATTTTGAGGTTATGTTTTGTTTTGTTCCATTATCTTTTGTATACCTCTCTTAAATATATTCTTTAAGCTTTGTATCACTTGATCATTTGACAGTGCTATCTGTCGGAGCTAAGATTTGAGCTCAGGAGCAGATAGACAGTGACTAGTGAAGAACGGTACCGGCTTTATCACATGTGTCGCTCCAAAATTTGCAGGGCTGAGGTGCAAGAATTTTTAAAATAATTTAGAATTTCAAATGGATGACTGAAAAATTGCAATAAAATTTATTTGTGAATTTTAATTTAGCCTTTTTTTTTAATATTTAGCATTGTAATTGATTGATTTTCAGTATAAGATATTAATGAAAAATATTTATTATCTGACAAAAGACAGAGGAAGGCGGCCGCCCGTTCTACTTCTCCTTGGCGACACTCATGACTTTACCTTATGTTTATTACTCATAGTTATTAATCCATATTAACCACTGTTGCTGCTCTATTGCACCTAACATAACGAACTAGATACGAGTAAGTTGCCCATTAAAATCAACATCAACATAAATGTATTTAAATTTTATGACCAAACCGAACTAATAATTTAATCTGGGAATTGTCATTTAAAGTGATTTATAAACGCTGTTTAAATAAATTAAGCAGGCTGGCGTAACGTTGAGGCGATAATTACTATATAACCAAAAAATATATATATTAAATATTGAACAAAATTATAAGTAAATAAAAAAATTATCTTATTAAATTTCGCAAATTAATGCACAATAATTAATGTGTAAATTGTTCATCTAGAAGTTAAATAACTAATCATAGTCTGACATCTCCATGAGATAGGTTTTGTGAGGTACTAATAGGTTATCAGCGAGGTGCTTTGTAAGCTATGGTGAATTTGAGATGCAAGAGATGTAATTTTGAAGACATGAAATGTGTGGTATAGCAAATGGACACCAGTAATGATGGATTGCTATTTCAAATGTCCAGCGATCCAATAATCCAAGATCTAGCTATATATTCATGCATATATATTTCTCATGAATTATACTTTACAATATAAGTTAGTAGTGTACACGGCACTCTGGGCCACCCCCACCACTTCGGAGTGGGGTTAAATGCTGCTCTTTGGTTGGTCAATTCAAATTTCCCACGCGCTCTGCATGGTCGATTCAAATCTCCCGCTTTTATATTTAACCCAACATAGTTTTGGCACCACTTATGAACAAGGCCATCTGGTGGCAGATTTCCGATCTACGGTGATCATAGCGCCATTTACAAACAAGGGAAACACTATCTGGAGGCAAGTAGCGGAATGTGGGCTGTGGCGCTCTCTATGGACAATGAGGAGCAAAAACTGTAGCGCCATTTAAACTAAGAATGGTACATACCGTAATTTATATTTAAACAAAAGTTCTTAACTACTGAATAAAACTTATCTTCTCAGTCACATTTATCGATAACGAATTTATGCAAATACCTGTATTTTCTTAAAACGTTCCAAATTAAATGGTTTCAACTTTTCCGCTACTTTTTTAAAATAAAGTAATCAGGGTGAACAAATGAAATTTTACCGTTTACATTTCTCGAAAATTTCTCATAAATTTGAGGGCATATTTACAAAAACAATTAAATTCCACAACTTGCAGTCCTCAAAATATTACAGGAGCGTGAGATTTCAGTAGATAGATAGCTTGTGTGGGCAATGCCGACGGTAGCCGAGCAAAAACGCTTACTTTTTGTTAGTTATTATTAGTACCGAATATCCGTGGTTCGGTCCCACCGCTGGGCAATTAAATAATTTATCTGAAATTTGTTTCAGACTAAAGTGAGCTGTGTAACTGTCGATGCCCTAGATATAAGTCGGACCTCACAATACATTGTAGAGCCTCATCTCTGTTTACCTAACACAAAATCCTTTTTCCAATGGATTGCTTTGGTGACTTTGGGAGGCGAGAAAACAGTACCTAATTGCTAATATTATTAAGTAAATTATTACCCAGAAATCATAACATATATACTGTTTCATAACAACGGACAAGTGAGAACTTTCCTTAAGACCATGTCATATTTTGATTAATCAAATTGACGATTTTCTGATATACCATTTAGAAAATAAATACTTATTGGTAAAATAAAAATTGATTAATTTCAAGTAAAGGTTTTAATAAATCGATGTAACATCAAGATGTTAAAACGTCATTGCTACTGCTACTTTTTTACCAGTAAGAATCAAACAACTAAATACTTCACAAATACATTTTTATTTGTACTAAATACATATTTTGTGATTTTTTACTTAACAAATATTTTGGCATCAGCATTTTATTTGTTATCAGTTTTAAAAAAGTTATATACAAAATAATTAATAAATTTTATTGCTAATAATATAATACCAGTCCTTAAGTTTCATCACTATATAAGATCACGCAAATATAATTTTCAGTAAATTTACTACAGGAGCCTCAAAAGCTAGAGATATAACGAAAGCGCTTAAAAATGACAGCACTACGTTTCCACTGAATATCACCATCTGAAACAAAAATTGGTATTATCTAGTAAATATAATTATTGTTAATTTTATATAAAGGACTACTGATGATTCTTCAGGAAGAATTTAGTAATGAGAATGAACATGTAGGGAAATCAGAATGTACATATTTATTGATACGAGCTGAATATCAATATGGGTTTATTATAATTTTAACAACGTAAAAATAAATAGGGGTTGTAGGCAGTGATGTAAAATAACGGTAATTTTTTATTTTTTTAATTTAACAATTTTTATTTACCAAATTATTTCTCCGAGAAATAATTGAAATGGTAATTTACCGCGATATTTTACCGTAATTAATGTTGGTTGGACTGTTTGAATAATATGTTTAAAAATTGAGCATAATAATTTTGAGAGTTTTACGCCAAAACCAAAATAACGTTCTTAACATTTTTATTTATAACATCAGATATCTCATCACAAATTGCTCTTGTAAATTTTTAAATTTTTTAAGCTATCAATACACACAAATTGAACCTCACCTTGTAACTATTTCCCAGTAATTTTAAGGAAGTAATTTTCCTTTTTTCGCACTATTTTTTTCCTGTACGTGGCATTTAAAACATGTGAACGTTTTATATTTTACTATATTGTTTGTTTTAAAATATCATGTATTACTAAAAAATCAAGAACCTATACCAAAATTTCGGAAAATTCTTCCTAAAAGACTTTGAGTGATTGAATTATTAATAGAGTTCGAATATCAGCGAGAAATGACGGCAAAAGCAGGATCAGCACGAGGGAATCTTGGTTATTAATATATATACCAATTAAAACCAAATATTCTTTAAACTATTACTACAAACTAATATCTTTCAGTGGCTTAACTTGTAGCGTAGAGGTTTTAAAAATGGCTAGTGGAAGTTGTTACCGAGTCAAAACTTACCGCCATACTGTTATGTAAATGAAGAGGTCCATCCAAAGCAAAGCTGGTAATACACATGAGAACTGGATGAATCAGGTAAGCACAATATGTAAGTCGACTTAAAGGTAGGAACAGTTTGCAACTTAGAAACGAGTTTAAGGGTCCACCATATCCTGAGCAGCAAGCCACTGTGATCCATGCTATTGATAATCCCCAAGCAGTATGTCCGAAGGCGGCCTGTAAATTTTATTGTTATTAGTATATTCATATAAAAACCAGTTTAGTTACTGAAAATTGATGAACTGAAAGAACAAATTAACAGATATGCATAAAAATGGAACACCTATCTAGATTTATTAATCTAATTTTCCCCTGGCAATTTGAAGATCAAAATTCCACACAGCGCGACAAAACTCGACGTGGTGGAATTTTTTACCCTATCCAACCATTTACTAAGTTAAATCCGTCTGTCATTTTTATGTGGGAGGGGAGTTAGTGGGTGTTGTGGGATATTGAGTGTACTGGCAAAATTAAACATGAAAACCGACTCAGTGATTCTGTGCTTACACGTTAGGCTCGAGATCAAAAAGTCCCTGGGTCGATCCTAGCTAGGACACTGATGTATAGTGACAGAACACGGCTAGTCACTATCTATCTCTCCCGAGTTCGAATCTCAGCTGTGCACAGTGGGCTAAAATCGAATTTCGTCGGCCAAAACCCAAATTTGTCGAATTTTAAATATATCCGTAATACTTTGTTAACATGTAGAGAACATACCAACCCTTCCTGAAATAGGTATAATAGCATCTGCAGGTTAATATACTCTTAGGTATTAAGCAACGCAGGAGTGTTTAGTTGATATCTAGCTTTCATAGTGTTCGTACGTCTATCTGTGGTAAAACTTTGAGGTTGTTGTTGTTCATCATTTGACAGTATTAAGTTGATATGTATAGGAAAGCCTTATATTTTAGCTGTCTATTTATTAAAAAAAATCCATACATTTTTCTTGAATAGTACTTTGTTTCAAAGTGTTATTTGTGTGCAGCTAATTTGATAAGTGTAAGAAACATATTTTTAATTTATAGTCTTCTAAAGTGCCAGGTGCGCACAGGCGTCACGATTTCTTAATAGAACGATTACTTTAGGTCTATATTTTCTGCTTGAAAAAGATCATCTGCGGGTATTTGCGGTTTTGTTATTTATTTCAAATTATATCATTAGGTAACATATGGCAGGGAAATAAAACTCTTCTGGTAGTTGTCGAAATTTACAATAATAGTGACAAAACTTTTTGTAGTATTTAGTTTTTTACTACTTTTTTTATTTAGTTACAGGAAGATATGACCGAAGAAAGAATTAGTAGGTGGCAAATTTTTGAAATATGGCACGAAACTGGTTCTCAACGTGATAAGATCCAGCAAGTACAGAGTCAAACCTTAAATCTTATGGGCAATTTCACAGAAAAGGACGAAGAAATAGTGGCTAATATTAAACAAAGCATTACCGTAATGTGTAATGAAATTAGTCGAAGATGGGTAAAAAGTAGTAGAAACATAACTACATTATTATCGAAGTACTCTACTTGGTTACAGAAAGAGTTTGTTTTTTCTTTGCCACCTCCTTCAGTCGAAGGTATATATTCACATGTATCTCAGCCATCAACATCTGCAGTAGGTCGTCCTGTTAAAGATTTTCAGTCAAGTAGCGATCAATTAAAAAGACGAAAGACGTTATATTGTTGAAAAAAGTTACAACACCTGAACTTACACACGTAACACAGATTAAGCTTAAGACTACAGGACAACAAGATACTGCCGTGCTTTTTGTAGAGGCGACACAAACGACACCTACAAGGGCTTCTAAGATAAGAAAATCATGGCTTAAACAACGTAAAAGCCCACAACCATACTCTGCAGATCTAGTTTATCTCTGCTGGTCGAATACAAGGACAGTAAACACCAGTATAATACACATAGGAAGTTTGCAAGAGCTAATGGGACTAATATATATCCAGCATATTATAAGGTACAGGCTGCAAAAAAAAATTACCCAGCTCATGACAAAATTACTGTTACTGAAGCATGTGCTGAAATTTAACTTCAGACACTTCTTGATCATACTGCTTCACGTATCGCTGAGGTGCAAGAAGAAGTTATAAAGATGTTAAGCAGTGAAAGTATCCAAAATATTATTTTAATAACGAATTGTAGTTTCGATGGTAGTAGCGGACATAGCCAGTATAAACAAAGATATATGGAAGGATTAAATTTCAGTGACTAATATTTTCATAACGTCTTTAGTTCCTATTGAGATGTACGTGGAAGATAACTCATTCGAAAAGATTATTATTTGACACAACCCTAGAACCTCATCTCCAAGATATTGTAGACCCGTAAGAATTCAGTTTATTAAAGAAAGTTCCGAGTTGTCTCAAAACGAGTACACTTATATTAATAACCAAATTAACAATCTTAAACAATTTGAAAAGACTACGAAAGCTTACAACATAAAAGTTAACTACAAACTAGTATTTACTATGATCGATGGTAAAGTATGTAATGCCATAACAGAAACAACCTTGGCTCAAAAGTTTTATTTGTGTGGGGCAACCCCAAAAGAAATGAATAACGTGGACAAAAGTGTTTTAAGAAAAATTGACACAATTGCGCTCAATTTTGATTTATCAACGCTACATGCGTGGATTCATTTTTTTGAGTATTTCCTACATTTGTCGTATCGTTTAGAAATAAAAAGGTGGCAGGCAAGAGGCCGAGAAAGAAGTGAGAACGTTCGTGAGAGAAAAATGGCTATTCAGCATACATTTAAGGACAAAATGATTCTCACAGTAGACAAAGTCAGAGCTGGAGGAGCAGGAACTTCCAATGATGGAAATATTGTGCGACGTTTTTTCTCGAATCCACCACTATCAGCTGAAATAACAGGAATAAAAGAGAATTAAATATACAGGTGTTCCGTGATATTAGGCGCCATGTCTTCTAGTTTTAAAATCGATTGTGACAAGTTTGACACCTATGCGAAACAAACTGCTCAACTCCTTGTGCAGGAGTACCCGTGATATCTACCTGCAAGTGTCCACAAGGTGTTAGTCCACGGGGCGCAGGTGATAGACAACCATTTTACCCATAGTATAGTTATCCGAAAAAGCGCAGGGCGCCTGTAATAAAGATTTGAAATTTCATCGCGAAAAACACACTCGAAAAATATCTAAAGTGACTACTAATACCGATTTATTTCACGCCCTATTAGTATCATCGGATCCACTGATCAAAAATTTAAGGCCAATCCCAAATAAACCTTCTGTCAGACTATCTAAAGATGTTTTAGATTTGTTGAGTACAATTACGTGGAAACAACAAAAATACTATAAAACGCCTGAATCTTCAGATACTGATGAGACCATGGAGACAAAAACAGAATCTGAAACAACAGAAAGTGAGGACTCCGTTTACAAACACGACGACTAACAATCCAAAGTTTTTTTGTATATGTGTTTATTTTGAGTGTTAAATTTCGGAGAGACGATTAATTGACAACTTTTTATTTCCAATATAACACACTATTTTCCATTTACTTTTCATGTACAATACGTTATTCTTATTATTTTTTTTCTTAATTCATACTGTTTCATCCTCTAAAGTTTATTTTATATGTAGTGCTAAAATTTTATTTTACATTTTATACTACAGACATATACTTATTTTTATAAAGACATCAAATTATAATTTTAAGAATTTCAAGATTTTTTTTTCACCTCATATATGTCGCCCCGTAAAATGTCTATTTTTTTTATATTTTTCCTGTTAACTCCTACATATACCTGATGTGTACAGAAAGTTTTAGAATTTTGGCCGGCGACTCGTATTTTTGGCCCACTGTGCTGTGGTATCTGGTAAATGTCGCAGAGAATAGTTGTTATGTGTGTGTGTGTCTGTCCTGGGTTAAATGATGAAATTCTTGACAGCGTCATGTGAATTATTGACAATCAAGGCAAATTTTAATTTTAGGTGGTAAATAAGTGATCTCTTGTCATCTGTACAGGACAGTTGAAAGGTAAGCACTCTTCTAAACACTATGTAACATTTACAATTATCATATTAACCACTGAGACCAAATAAGTGTGTTATAATCGAAAAATAAATACATTGTCAGTTATTTACATACGCTGGCTCACATTTGACGCCTCTGAATTACTACGGAATTTGGCCCAGTCTACTAATAATTTATAATTAAACAATTTTAACCAAAAAGTGTCCATAAACATTTTATTTATAGCACTAAAGATGAGATCCCAACCAAACTTTATACGTTTTGCTTTCTGTGTTACATGACTCTATTGGTGGCCCTAAATTTAAAAGAATAGGAAGAGAAATCCAAAGTAAAACGCAGATCTATTATTGTTCTGTACACTCATAGAAAACTGCTAAACGCAACAATCTAAATTAATTCACAAACCGCACTCCTGCCGTTTTGAAAAACTTTCAACGCTCAAGTCAAAATCTGAATACACTACAAAAATATTCACCTTCAACGAGACAATTTTATTTCAAATTTAAACCTCACCAATAGAATTGCGTAACATAAAAAGCAGTGGCAACTGTTCCATAGAGGCTCAGGGCTCATCTCCCAAGTTACTATTAGGAAAATGTAACAGTACTTAAATGCATGATATTTTTTTTCAGGTTTTTTATATTTAATATCTTCTTTAACATAGTTATGACCCATTTGCGACGGCTATGTGTACAATAAAGTCGCATAATGTACTGACCGTCAACTTGTAACTCTAAGCAGAGAGTATGGGGACTCAGGCTCAGCCCATATGAGCCATTCCTTGCAAAAGGAAATATATGAAGGAACGAACCGAGCGCGGAAATTGCCAATCGCGGAAAATGGTTTTTACAACGCGACAGAAGGCTCAAGTTATCAGAGCCGCAGTGCGCTTCTAATGTTTGTGTAATGTAGTATTGCCAATATCGTTTCGCTCTCGATATTTACTTGTGGTTTCACTGTTTTTAGTGTCTTTGTGTTATTTTAAGTTGGTTGATGCCAAAATGACTGAGAATAGTATAAATAATATTCTGAAAGTGATTTTAAAACTCTGCCGTTGGCAGAAAGAGTAAAAATCAAGATACTCGGACGACCAACACCAGAATTTACAAAAAAAATTTCAGTGGATATGATAAGATAAATGTTCTGTTTTGTTTTCCATGTGTTCTATTTTATTCCAATTCTCTCGGAATGGAAAAGATGCGGTCAGTAACAGAAATTAAAAATCTAAAACATTTAAACTAAAAATAAAAACGCAGGAAATTTCTGCATATCATAAAAGTGCTGTACGAATTTAGCTTTGTTAAATTCGGTAAATATTGGAGTTCAGTTAGATAGACAAAATATAAAACACAACGGGCAGTTGATTAAAAATAGGTATATTTTAAAGAAAATTATCAATTGTAATATCAAGTTTGTGGAATGTTAGAACTAGCATTAAGAGGATACGAGGAAACAGACGGTTCTCAAAACCGTGGGATTTTGCTAAAATTAATCGATTTTTCATCAGAATTTAATATTATTTAGAAAGGACATTTAGACAAGACGACGGTTTTCAACGGTACATCTAAAACTGGGCAAAATGAAATAATGGAAAGTGTGCTTACAGTATGTCGTCAAGAAATTAAAGAGCAAATTAATGAAAGTGAGTTTTTAGCAAGAATGATTAGACATCTGATATTTCAAACCCGTGTCAAATGGTTATGATAGTAAGATATTACCACCATGGAAATATTTATTGGAGATTTTGGAGTTTTCTAAGAGTGGCCGATAAGTCAGCTGAGGGTTTAACACAGTGCATAGAACATTAGATAAATTAATTTCAAACTTGTCGTCTAAACTAATTACTCAAACTAACAATCAATCAAAAATAAAAGTAAAGTATAAACATGCTCATTTTGTGCAATATTATTCGCATCAATTAAATTTAACTATGCAGAAAGCAACCTGTCAGAATGCCAAAATGAATTTTTTTTCTCAAATTTATCCGCAATTCCTAGTTTTTTTCAAGTTCTACTCGCAGATATGATGTATTAGAAGAAATTGTAAATCGAAAATTGCCTAGAGTTGCCGCTACACATTGGAGTTATAACATCCGTATAGGAAACGTCATTTTTAAGAACAGAGAAAAAGTTAATCGAATGAATCGAGGAATTAGAGGAAAAATGTAATAATTAATAAATCTGTTACCTCAAAGAGGCCTATGGTTTACGAGGAACTGTAGAGGATCCCAGTTTTGTATTTTTTCTTAATTTATTTCACAAAATCTTTCCACATATAGACTTATTATTTAATCAATTTCAAGCCAGAAATACAGACATTATTGAACTTAAAAAAAAGTTGAGGAGTTTGAAAAAAATTATATCATCTATTAGAAATTCAACTGATGAGATAGAAAAAGAAATTACTAATATTGAAAATGAGAATAAACGGAGCAAAATTAATCCTGAAAATAAAAATTCCGTAATTGTTAAGGAAGTGTGTGATATTCATATTTTTTAAGAAACTAGATCCCTCCCAAATAAAATTATCACGAGCCGCCACTAACAAAAGACCAACCGCTAAAAGTTGGTCGACTGTAATTTTTAATCTACTATTACATTAATTTAGTGAGGACCTTATAAAAAATTCACACACTTTTTTGAGAATCAAAATGACACAAATTATTATCAAACACCACAAGAAATAAGAAAACAATGAAAACATACAATTAAATACATATATTGTCCTCAGTAATATTTGACACAAAATTATTTAATTATGCTACAACTTTAATGTAATTAGATGCAACGATATAACTGCTGAAAATATGTATATAAGTACCACAGCAAATATAAACCTTTAAAAAGTAAAAATTGCTCATATTGTTTATGTTTATTTTCAAAAGTATAACATAATTACATGTATGGCTAGGAATACGTTACTTCTCGATTTTCTGCGATCCTACTAATTCAAATGCACATACGCGACGGTTTTGCAGAGCAAACGCACTGACACAGATCCTCTTTGGTCACGATTCGACTAAAGTGAATCAAGACAGAGAATATGATTTTATCCATCCGACACGTTTTAGTAAGCAAGACCAAAACTACTTGTTGCGCGTTCGCAATTGACTCCTACTAATCTAGAAAGATGATGATTGGTTGATTGATTAAATGCACGTTTTCGTTATCAAAGTGTTAAAAAAAATTGTAAGTGAATTTAAAACACTACTGGTAAAAGTAAATAGTTTCTTATCATTTCGCGAATGAAAGCAGTTGGCAAAGTAGTTGGAGCACAAAACACAAAATACCTTGTTAAAGTGCGTTAAAGCATAAAGCAAAAAGTACTACAAAAATTTTTTTTCATACAAAACTCTTGGAAAAGTGTTTGATTTAAATACAAGTAAAAAGCACTTATTAGCTGGAATTACCTCAAAATGGCTTAAAGCAAAAAAACTGCTTACAATTATTATTGCAGTTTTTGTTACGGTTTTATGATATTTCAGCTGAAAATATTCTTCAAAATATTCATGTATCATGTGAATAAAATTGAAAGTTAAAATCACAATACACGAATATAAATAATATAAAAAAGCGGAATTTTTTCACATTTCAACCGATTTTAATGATGGGAATGGAAATGTCCCACTAAATTAAAAGTAGGATTTCTTTTTATTGTGTATATGATTCTACACGTTAAAATAGTTACTATCGTAATCATTACGATAGTAACTATTTTAATGTGTATGTGTATTGTCTTACCTATTTCATAAGTTTTAACTTCTGTTAAAAAAAACATTTTAACTTACTGTAAGATTTATTTTATAATTATTATGAGATCGTGTTTCCTAACAAACTCCTGTTTTTTAGACACAAACAACATTATGAATTGAGCCTTGAAAATGAAAAAAATAAATTTTTCGAAACGTCGGCATTAAATTCAATAAGCATTGTTGATTTTTCCATTCGACCTATAATCCCACAAAAATTCAAAGGTCAGAATCTAAAAAGAAGATCGCTACACTCCCATATTATTTAGTTGAACACAATGGCGAGAGTTCTTAGGGAAAAGTATCTCTTAAAGTACTGTCTTTTCTGTATATGTCAAATTGTAACTTATTTTCGCTATTTCCAATTTCCATCTAAAAATGGCAGTTGCACAGTTTTCAATTCCATATGTGAATTTAACTGACTTGAAACGACTGTTTAATTTAGAAACAATGTTGTCAATATCAGCGATTTTTGTATCAAACGGTGCAAAAATATCATCCACATACCTAAGCCAAACTCTAGGGAAATACCGATTTCTTCTTTTGTTTCTGATTCAATCTGTTCATGATGATACTGGTAATGAATCGTGACAAAGTGTTACCCCTTCCTGTACCTTCATATTGTTCGAAAAAACTGTCATTGAATCGAACGTTTTGTTTTATGCAATGTTTAGTGAGTTGAGTATATTATTTGACTACATCTTAACTCAGATTGTTTGATTTGAGTAAATCCTCAAGGTAGTCCAAGGTCTGAGGTATTAGAACACTTGGAAACAATGAACAAAATGTTTATTCATTGTTCAAAATTGTTTAGGTATAAATAGGAAACATTGTTGGCATCACGTTAGTTTTAATCATTTCGCATTAAACACAAATTACCATACCAGACAGTACCAATTTTCAAGCAATGCCATTAGATACGCACCTCCCACAAAAAAAGGAGGATACGCCCTCGGTATAAATGGAGTATCAAAATCAAATTTGTTTTTCACCTTTCTCTTCTTTCTTTCTGTTCATTTTTGTTGTCTAAATTCCCCTCAAAATATTTTTCCAAATTATGAGATAACCATCAATAAATTATGGTATGTATAAGAATATTTTTTCCCGTACGCAAAAATAAGCGGAGCTGGACATTCCCGTTCCCCCAATTTAAGGCGAGTTTTTCACTGTGATAGTTTGGCTCGTCGAAGCATCCTCAAAATTCCTAATTTATATACACTAATTTACACCATTTTTATATTTTTCTAGCAATGTTTTCAAGTTTTTTATCAACGGCGCGTGATTCTGCATGCTTCGTTGATTACTGTTCAATGTTTATATTATACAATTTAATTTTTTTGTTTAAGAGTTGTATTTTGTTAATGCTTTACTTTTAAGCTCGGACCGGCACGCGGCGTCGCTCTGTCCAACCTAACAACTGCCCCGTCGCACTATGGGCCGATGGTGGAGGCGCCGTCTCAAAAATACCAAAAACCAAAAACCGAATAAGGAACACAAACTTCAATTTTCTTATAATTAATACATCAGACTTTTATAATTCGGTTCGGTAATTTATTTAAATGTTGACTGGGTTCAGTTAGTAGACTTCAAAAGTAGGAATATGGAGAGATTTAGATAAGTGTTGTTTTGATGCTTATTTTAAATATACAATTTTGTGCTTAAATATTAAATAAAGTGCAATGTGTTATACACCGTTTCAAAGAGCAGTTCTTCTAGTATTAAAAACATAAAAAATATTTGTATATTGCTTATCTCTTCCCAGTAAGCACACACACGTGTATTTTACGTGTATCTAACGTAATTTGGTTGAATACACGTCAGTAGGTTGATTTTTACACGTGTAATAATTGGTTGAATATTCAACCACAATTTTTAAACGTTTTTTCAACGTTTAATTTTACGAAATTTTAACTTTACAACTTTATTTCAACGTTGAAGAAACACGTTAGCTCTTTGAACGTAATTTAACGTTCTATGAACGTTGATTATGCGTGTTATTTTACTAACAGTTCTATTTATACGTGCATTATACGTGAAATTGAACGCCTAGCGCAACGTTATATTCATTAGAATTTATGCACGTACAAATACACGTCTACATCACGTTGAATAGTTACGTTTATATTAGCAAATAATTGTACTATTCATAAACGTCATTAATACGTTTTTCTAACAAAAAGTCGCACAAATATGTCATATATTACTTAATTTTGTGTTATTTCAGTGTTGGTATTAAGTGTATAATACGTTTAAACGAATGCTTAGTGCAACGTTGTAATCATTAGATTTTATGTACGTATACGCCACGTTTAGAAGTAACGTGTATATTAGCATAAATTTATACGACTTGGAAACGTCTGGTCGTGACGCTAGAGTATCATTCGTCCTTATACTTTATTGTACGGTATTGGCCGAATTCTGACACGTGGGTCTGTTCCTCTCTCTCTCTCCTAGGGTCAGTCCATTATTATTCGTGTAAGCGCTAGGGGGGTTAACAATATCAAGAAGAGAGAAGACTCAGATTAAAGAAGGCCATGCCATCTCCATCTTAGGCATATGTTTCACGTTGTGGTTGTGCTAGAAGTTTATTGCTGTGTAGTTAATGTGTGACTAGTTATTATTAAAAATTAAAATATTCTGTAAAATACTCATGTAAAATAGGTATGTGTAATTACTTGTTAATTATTTAGGTTTAGACTGTAAATAAGTAGGTACGACAGGATTAGAAACGGATGCCTTCAATGTCTTGTTTTAAACAAAGTGTACTGTTTTAAAATATGGATATAGTAATCGAGTGATACCTAAATGTACATATTTACTTTCTTATACGCATATATCATTATATTATTTCTTCAATATTGAATTTGATTTACAGAAGTAACCAGAAGAAACAGAGAAGTACCTACACAAATATTTGGTTGAAAAAATTAAGTAATAAGGTGTACCTACCTTAGCTATTACTCAAATTTTTAACATGAACTTTTTTGTTCGCATTCAAAAATGAATATAAAAGAAAAACGTTTGGTCAGTAGACGACAACTTCAGCGTCGTACTCAAAATAATATTAGGAAAGTTTGTAAAAATGTGTTGAGTATTTAGGAAAAACAGAAAAAGCAAAATGGTTAACATTCCTCTGTTTAAATAAATGCCTTTCCGGACTCGGATTTTTTCTGCACTTATTGTATTATTTACGACAAATTCCAACAAAAAAAATCCCCACAAATTTTGGATTTACTCCACTGAGAATAAAATCGTTTTGACTTTTTGTTGAAATTTCATTACTGGTGCAGTAATAAGGTCCTTTATATTTATCTCATTGAAGTAGGTATCTCATTGTAGGTAGTTTTATAATGATTTAATTAATATCTGCCTCATTTATTTCATATTCGAGAATGTTATTTTTGTTCTGAACTGAACTAAAAATATTTTACTAATCTACTTTATTTTATTTTAACATTTGTGAATGTTGTTATTTTTGTTGTATAGGGCGCCTGCACGCGTAGGGGAAGTGACAGAGATTGGAGGGCATTCCGCCAAAATACTTATTTGCTTTACAGTGGCCTACAGTGATAAAGGCTGATTAAATATGATCACTCTGAGGTACGTACATATACAACCCTTATCTTTTTATTTTTTGTAAACTTATTATTTTCAGATGTTTTACTTTTAAGAGTAAAAATATTGTGTTCATATGCCCTCCAATCTCTGTTACTCACCGTACGCGTGCCCAATTCATTTTGTGTTAGCCTTGACTGGCTTAACTTAAATATTTTACTAACCTTAACTTTATTTTAAAAAGGCCCTGCCCTGCACATGTCCTATGAAAAGTGGCTTTTGGTGAATTTTGCTGAAACTTTGCTATTTTTCATTTGACTGATGGTGATCCAAATTCATTATTGCCACAATTCGATCCTACGGATTGTTTTTGAGGTACATCATATCCAAACTAGATAATTTGTGTAATTTTAGACATTCAAGAATTTTGTTATGAACTTTCATTAATGTATGTGAGTATGAGATGTATATTTTTACGAAACATAAAAGTTGATAAAAAAATTCTGAAAACAAATCTTTATTGGACTTAAATAGACATTTTTAGACTTTTTTGACTTTTTCCTAAATCTAATGGTTTCAGAAGAAGAAACTCTTGAATGTCACAAAATTACACAAATTATCTAGTTTTGACAAACCGTATTTCAAAAACGGTCCAGAAGACCGAGTTGTCAACGATAATTTTTCATCACCACCATTTGAACGATGACATAGCAAAGTTTAAGCCAAATTCACCGAAAGTCATTTTCCATAAGAAACGTACGGGGTCTTTGTGAATGTTGTTATTTTTGTTTTATTCGTTTTCTGTTAAGGCTGTGTCACCTCAAAGAGTTTTCAAAATAACATAATTTATTTTATGAATTAATTTTAAAATTCACAAAACACCACAATTGATTTATGCAATGGCAATGAATTTAACCACAAAATATTTAAATCAACGTGGTCAAGTTGTTATTTTGTATCGCCATATTAACTAATTGGTAATTTTTTTTAATTTAGCCACTTTCTAACTTCCAAGAGAATTTATTTATAATTTTTTATAAAATTTGTTGCATGCAACTATAAAAATTATGAAAATAATTTTTTAAATAATTTATAAATTTAGTAGATTGTATTCGGAACGTTGCTGACGTTGGTGTTTTCAGGCGGTGCGCCGCCGCGGTTGTCATTTCATTGGTTTTTCTTACATTTCTGACCATTTCGTTGAATATGAATGATATGATTGAATGCTGATCAATATGTGGCATATTATTTTTTCTATGCTTTCCAAAATGTATTTTTTAAATAATTTATAAGTTATGTAAAAAATTCTTTGAGGTTGCACACACAGCCTTTGTCTTAAGTGAATTAAATATTATTTTTCTTACATTGTCATTTTTGTTGTTTTTATGTGTTAAAAATATAATAAAATATATACTTTGCATTATACCTTGTTTCGTATTTTTCATTTGGAGAGACAACATCGATGTGACAATTGTGTAAACTAGGCGGGAGGGCTGAAAAACCCTAAAATTTGAATTGCGAATATATTAGTTCGTAATTTGTTACTATGTAAGTATTGAAAATTAATTCGTGTAAATGTTTTACTAAATCGGTTAATATTTAGCTGAACCCTGTGACCTCCAAAATGAATCAAAAGTGACAATTTTTCGATTTTTAACATTTTTCAAAATGCCATTTGATTTTTTTTTTGTAATTTTTTAACAATGTTAAAACGTGTGTGGCAAGTTTTTCAAATAAAATATTTTTCAGAACTAAGGAAACTAGAGATTTGCAAAATTTGACGAAATAAGTTTTTTTTTGTCACAAATCTCTAAATTTCCATGGAACTGAAAAATATTTTGGGAAAATTATTGCTACACACGTTTCGACATTGGTAAAAAAAATCCTTAAAAAATTCGAACATTAATTTGAAAAATGTTAAAAATCGAAAAATTGTCCTTTATTTATTTTCCATGGGCTTTGCTAAATATTAACTGGTTTGATTAAAAATTTACACGAATTAGTTGGAATACATAGTATTCTTCTAATATGCCAGAATTAAAAAGCAGCAGTATGTTCATTATTCTAAGCCAATGAGGGTGAATAACGTCATATTCACTCTTAACAAGTTACGAACATTTGCAAATTCAAATATAGTGTTTATAAACCTGCCCTAGTATAGATCTAGTCTACATACACGTGTCTATATTTGCGGATCCGTATCGATCACATGATTGAGAAAATCAATGGAAATGTATATATTTGAAAATTGGCGTTTTCTCGATCACGTAGTCGAAACGAATTCGTAACTATTGATGCGTGTGGATGCAACCTTAGAATAACGTACATAACACGTTATTATATATTTCTTCTATTATTCTAAGAGCAATTTTTCACAGATAACTATGTAAATTACACGTTAAAAAAATAGTGTTTTATTAATTACATAATCACGTACATTACACATTACAAAAATGGTGTTTTTAATCCGCATTGGTTAATAAATTGTACGTGTTAAATACGTTTAAAAAGAGATCAAAATACACGTTATAAAAAATAGCGTATTTTCTATTGCATAATCACGTACATTACACGTTATAAAAGGGGTGCTTTTCTATCTGTTTAGCAAATAAAGTGAACGTGTTAAATACATTTAAGGAGTGTCCAAAATACACGTTATTTATTTACGTTTCTTTAACGTTATAAATTTACGTGGATTTAACTAATTAACGTTGAAATTACAGTTGAAACCGGCGACACTTCAACGTTGATTTAACGTTGCTTTTAGTGTAATTTTTTACGTTTTACTCACGTGTGTGTGCTTACTGGGTTACTACAATAAAAAAATTATAAAGGTCTCATGTTACTGGAATGACTTTCTCAACTTCAAGAGAAATTTTACAATACTCGTTCCGTAAGAATTATGAATTTGCAAAATACGGCGTTATAAAGAGTACATACACATTATGGAATTGCAACAAATCAGAGCATAGCATTTCACTGAATGCCTGGATTTAAGAAATCGTATCTCGGGACGGTTCCATCTGAATTTTTTTAGCAGCACCACCGTATTCCACATTTGACAAAATATGTTTACGAGTGACTTGCGGTTAGATAAAATCAAATAAACATTTGTAGTTGTTAAACTTATTAAACAAAGTGGTATATCGATAAAAATGGTTTACGATATAATTTGAAAAAAATATTTTTTGGCCATGAAAAATAAACCAAAGAGAAAATATTTTTTTTCTTCACCTATACACGGACACATCCCGTGCAGTTCTGCAGTTACCATTGTCCTTAGGAAAGTATATAAACTTGGGTTTGTTAAAATTATAGGTTATTATTAATGTATACAAGCAGCATTAATTAATAGTCAATAATTTGCCGCTGTCAGCTGTACCTACGACAGTAAACAATGAACAATTTCAAAATTACTAAACGTAACATATGTGACACTTTTATAGAGCACGGAAAACATATATCAACAGTAGAACGGTATGTTAAGGAGCATTTCGATCTTTCTGAAGAGCAGTTGCAATGTGTTATTATCAAAATTCAGAAACACTTATTGCCCGAATTTAAGATACGCTGAAATAAAGCCGGAAGAAAAAGGGATGTGTTCTTACGCAGCAACGAGAAATGGTTAGATGGCGAATTTTTTGTTCCATTACAAGAAGACGAAGAACCATCGACGTCCTTATCTGAAAACCCACGAAGGAGACCATGTAAGTCATTTAACGAATCCGCAGAGAAGACACATTAGGAAGGCTTTTATCCACACATTATTAAGACGTAATACTTCTGTTGAGCCTTTCACAAATCAAGAGGCCTTGGCTTTTTTCATTGATTTAGATTTAACGAAAAACCAATATACATATCTTAGAACCTGTTTACAAGACAAAGACTGTACTGTACTCCCATTATAAACCAAACTTACAGAAGCAAAGCGAGAATATTATCCAGAGCACATGCAAGTAACTGAAATTTGTGCTAAAGTAAGTTTGCAGTCTCTTCTAGATCACACATGTAGAGAATAATTAAAATTGATTCTGTGAATGTGGCCAACTTTTCACAATTAATATTATACAGTAAATGGGGCTGTGATGGATCTTCGGGACAAAGTGAGTACAAGCAAATACTGTCTGGTGAAAGTGGCATAATATCCGATACTAACTTGTTTGTAACATCCTTGGTTCCACTACAAATTGTAGATGAAGTCACAAAAAACGTCGTTTGGAAAATTCCAACCCCGTCCTCTGTTCGATATTGTAGGCCCATTTTAATAGAATTCTCCAAAAGAGACTCCAGAGAAGACGAGATCTGTTGTCAATGAAGTGGAAACTCAAATAAGCACTCTTTTGCCTTCTCTTGTAGTGAAGAATGAACAGCAGATGTCTATTAAACATGAGCTGTTCTTTACAATGATAGATGGTAAGGTTACACAAGTAGTAACAAACTGCCACATGCCATATATGTCTTGCAAAACCAACAGAAATGAACGATTTGGAACGTGTTAAACAGAAACCTGAGAATGAAGAGCTTTATTGATTTGGACTCTCATCTTTATATGCATGGATTCGATTTATGGAGTTAGTACTTCATGTTTCATACAATTTATCATTTAAAAAATGGTCAGTAACCTCAGAGGACATGAAGAAGCAAAATCAATCTAAAAAAAGCTTATGTACAGGAGCAGTTTCGGAAAGAATTAGGATTACTAATTGATAAACCTCGACAAATCAGCGGAACTAGTAATGACGGAAATACCGCTCGAAGGTTCTTTGCCAATTCTGCTTGCACTGCACAAATTACTGAAGTTGATGAAGAATTAATTATGAGATTCCGGATACTACTTCAGACAATGTCAAGTGGTATGGCAATCAATGCCAAAAAGTTTGGTGAATATGCTTTTAGAACAGCCGAATTATATGTAAGCAAATATCCATGGTACTATATGCCCTCCTCTGTATATAAAGTACTCATTCATGGAGAAAACATAATTCGATATAATGCACTTTTACCACTTGGCCAGTTGTCCGAAGATGCACAGGAATCCAGCAATAAGGATTATAAACGTTTCAGGTTACATCATTCTCGCAAATGTTCCCGAAAAGCTACTAACGAAGATGTCTTTCATACTTTATTGTATACATCAGACCCTTATATAACGAGCTTAAGACAATCTGTGTCTCGCAAGATTGTGGAACTTGAAGAAGAAGCCTTGCAACTATTACAATAAATATTTATTTACATATAATTATGTACATAAATTACACGCTGTATGTTAATATACAATTATAACATGAAATGTATAAAAACAAAATAAAAATTATTTACCATGACTACTGAACGTCAGACCTTTTTTTAATATAAACTGAAAACAATAATGAACGAAAAATACTAGTATTATTGTGAAAAAAGCGTGGGGTGCTTTGTGCCATATTTTTCATATATCGAGCAACCCACGCTTTTTTCACAATAATACTAGTATTTTTCGTTCATTATTGTTTTCAGTTTATATTAATAATTATTTTTCACTTTTTTAGTTTGATGTGCTTTAAAAGCGTGTTTTTTAGTTTTTTTAAACTATATTTATTTTTCACTTTTTAGTTTGATGTGCTATGAAAGAGTGTTTTGTAGTTTTTTTAAACTATATTTATATTGCTTATTGATGCTGATATTATAACATATTACGATCCAACAGATATTTCTGAAAAAAAAAATATTTTTTTATTTCAGCCATGGGATTTGAACTCACGCCTGAGTAGTCCGTCGTTTCGCGTCGACTAAGACTTGCCCACTCGGCCAACGATCGAACTGAGAATCATGGAATATACTTACAATATTAAGCCTCTTGCTCTCACGCAGAGGATACGTGAGGAAAGGACAGATCCTGATCAGGATAATGATATAAACTTATCAAATTATTGTATTGTTACCGGTTCTTCGGAAGTGTACAAAGTTTCAATTAAATCTGTCCGTTTAAAGTGGGTCAAAATCGAGTCCAAAGAGTCGGTTACAAACAAAAAAACAAACAAACAAACCAACATACAAGTGAAGCTAATAAAAGCGTGCTAATAAATATAGTTAAAAAAAACTAAAAAACACGCTTTTAAAGCACATCAAACTAAAAAAGTGATTTTTTTATATCTGTATACCGAATTTCATGTGTCTATAGTAACAAATAAAAATGTTACAGATTTTTGAGACGACGCCTCCACCATCGGCCCATAGTGCGTCGCGTCGTCGTCATACGCGGGGATGCTAGGTCGGCAATGAACCGAGTGTACGATGAGGGTTATATGCATTATTGTTTCTTTCATTTGTTAATAAATTGTTTTGCTTTGATTTGATTGCAGTATTTCATATACTGCTTTGGCGTTTTGTAGAAAACCACGTCAGGACTGTAAAAACTGAAAATTAACAAACATCTTAATTGCTTTGCTTAACACCTTTGGTCATCTTCGTATACATATTTTAATTTAATTTAGCATATTAAAGTGATCAAAGTCTCTTTTTTATTATTTTTCAACCGTAGCTTTAGACAGTGGGAAATTAATATTTTGAAGTTAGTATATAATTCGCATTTTATAAAATGAAAACGCATTTTCCATATAAGGGTAATAAAGCGATTAAAAAAAAATAATAAAGACTTGATGCAATTTTGGATATTATATTTCCACTTTCTTTTTAAATTACATTAGTGCTAGGGTTATTAACGTCTAAATTATATTGAAGTTGACACTTTCAAAAGTGTCGTTATTTATTACGCTATATTGCCAACAAAAAATCGCCTCTTTAATATAGCCATTTCTGTGATATATTTTAAAATATATAACCCAAAATTTCCACATAGGGACTATTAAAAACACGGCACGTAAAATATATTACGACCTCTTTTCGCAATACATTTTCATATAAACTTAAAACTTACATAAAATGCAGATGCAGGCACAACAAGTCCTTCACGTCCCAGTCCATAAACCAAACTCCCCAGACAGGCCAAAGACAAAACCCATCCGACTGTAACAACGATCGGTGACATGGAAATTTTACAGTCTACCCGGAATAACATGTAACCCGCCATTATTCCTATAAGGTATGGACCTATTCTTAACCATGGTTTGTCGTAAAGCTGATCGAACAGCGCAAATGGCTCTTCCACTCTTGCTACGTAATCCCATTTCATTGCTATTATAAAGCTTGTTATCCACGATGCTAACAGTAACAAACCAATTGACACAGTAGCAAATTTCACTTGTTTGGGACCTCTAAAAATTTTAACATTTATAGTATAAAAAAGGGTTAACTTATTAAAGTTTTAAATTAATTAAATATTTTCTTCAATATGACGGCACTATTTATGGACAGCAATTCTATCAATAGCCCATTACAACAAAAACGATAACCTTTGAAGAAACAAATTTTTTGTCCTTTTGAGACAAAAGAAATTATATATACTAACAATATCCGCACTATTGTTATGAAATTAGAGGCGTCCTTGAGAAACGCATACATTTTAAGTCCTAAAAGCTTAAAAACAAGAGTAATGACTGACTAGAAGACTTAACTGGATGAAATAAAATTTTCTCCCTAAAAGGCCGATCCCAGCAGTTAGCAGTAACTACTCAACTCTGTAAAATCTCTAAGCCGTTAACTATTTTAAAAGTGTAAAATAATTCAATTGGGTTCGTTATTGGCGCAGATGCTAATATTCTTCCTTTGGTGCTGTTTTTCGATGTATTTCTTGATGTTATGTAGTTCCTATATTTGAATACTGATACTATACTATAATTCATTGTACCGATCAAGAACAATGAAGATTTAGGGTACTACAATATAATCGAAAATGATTGACGGTACTACTCCATAGACATCAGAACTAGCATCTTTTGTTTGGTATCAGCCTCTTATTGTATGATTTCTAAGCGTCTAGTTATACGGTTAAAATGTGAATATGAATAATCAGAAATTAGTATTCGTTAGAAAATTGTATTCTGTGCATATATGCGATATTTTCCGATTAATAATTTTTGATTGTGTTCTACTGCAGTTTCATTACAAAGATATATTGATGTAGTGTTAGAACAATATTATGCCGCTTGTGATAGTTAGAGATTTGAAGACGTCGTACCAGAGGAATTGATGGACAAGAAACTATGTGGTTCAAAGGTCAATTTTGTTTTCTGCAATTGGGATATCTAAGAAAGAAATAAATAACGTTTATTTCAATTTTTATGTAAAATGATTAATATGAATCTTGTTTTTTGAGATAATTTCTAAGTCCTGTTGTTGCCCGATCCGAATATGTTAGATACCTACAATTGGAGAATGCAAACTCTTTCCTCAATATCACAATTATCTTCACACTGAGAATGTCACCTGCAATTGAGAATAATAGCTATGGTAGACGCAACTATCATTACAATAATCTGGACCTTATAACATCTGTGTATCCATCGTCAAATTCCCTGTGTATTTAGAGAATCTTAAAATTTAAAATTTTTATAACAAATACCGGTAGGGTTAGTGTATAAAAGAAACTATTTAAAATATTATTATGTGTTAACTCACCTTACAGCTATTAGCAATAAAATTGATGCTATAAAGTAAAACTGGGTATCGTTTGCAATATACCAAGACCACAACATACAAAATTCATGTTGAGGGAAAAAATTATTGATATACAGGGCATTTCTCCACCAATATTTCTCACAACTAATATGATCGATAATTGCAGGAGAAAACACCGAGTTACTGTGCAGATACCTTAAAATTATTTCATTTACACCCAGAACAAACAGGTAAGCTGGAGTCAGTCTGAAAAATCTATAAATTAACATTAAAATAAATTTTAAAGTGTCAGTTTTAAAGGCTTCCAAGAATTTTGCTGGTTTCTTTGGCTTCTCTTTCTTTGAGTCAGTTCGGAAGTATGTAAGAGTTACCAAGAGGCCACTGAAATGAATAGATGATAATTATAAAAATCATTAATGAAAATACAAATAATTCGTCAATAGGTCAACAACTTGGTTTCATCATAGATTTTATAAATGTCCTTGATGAACTGAAAGAATTGTATCTAAAGTATTACAGTGCTAATTTATAGGTACCGGTTACCGAATCACGTAAATATTTGCTAGGCAGTTAAAATGATGCTTTCGAACTGTAAATAACGAACTACAACATTTATTACTTTAAATTTTTTTCTGTTTGAAATTAAAGAGAATCTGTTATTTATTTTTTCGAAGAGGTGATGTGCTGCGTTTAAAGGATGAGATAACCGTCATCGCCTACAAAGGCGACACCCATCAACAAATATCTATGAAACAGCACAATAATACAAAGATAACAAAGTTTACTGAACAACAATCGAGAAGGTCTGTACCTAATCTATATCTAGTCGGGATTGATCTTGTTGATGTCGATAATAAGAGCTAAAATAAGTGCAAGTTAGAATGACATGGAAATCAAGTTTTTTGTTTGTATATACGTAAACGTTAATAACACCACTACTTTCCATTCATCATACTTTGAATTTTCAGAGATATTTGAATTATGACCTTTTATATTTCTCGGAATAGTAATGAAATACTCTTTGAAGAACCACCTTTGGAAATAATTTATAAAAAAAATACAGTCAAATATGTTTGCCACCAAATCCGAAGATTTTGAGACTAATGTTATGTCTAGATGGTTCGCAGGACGTACACAAAACGTGGTAGCTATGTGATGATTCCCACATAAATTATCCCTTTCCATCTTATGTATCCAATAACGCAATGTTTTGTGAATTTCGTACATAAGTATTTTTTAAACTTGATGTTATTTATTATTTGCTTGTATGTATAGTTAAAAAAATGTAAGTATTTACCAAAAAAAATTCAGTTCTTTCAATAGTTTTCGTTCTCTTTCCCCCACGCTATAGATATACTGTGTGTAAAATGACAAATGTGGCCAGATATTAACAAAGATGGACTGAACAAGGGAGATGGACATAACATTAATGATGGGGTCACGATGTGCGAGTGTATCGTAAGTTGCTGGTGGGGCACAGATTGAGCATATCCTTGTGTTCGCTGGGTGGTTTATTCTAGTTTTGTCCTGTCTTATTCTCGTTTCGTTCTAGTTCTCAGCCATTGCTCGTATTATTTTTCTAACTTGCTGCATTTGGCATTTTGTACGTGGTATGATATTTATTTTGCTGCTAAATATACATTTTTTTTAATACGATTAAAAACTGATTTAGTCAAAGAAAATTAAATATTGTAAGTAGTTTTTGTCGTATCTCTTATGATAGGGTGGCAACCCAATTCAAAATATAAACAAACCAACTGAATAGAGATACGTATCAACATGTTTTTCAGGAGACTGCCTCTAAAAATAGTTAACAAAAAATATTCTAATCTAAAAGTCCTATTGACGATTATTTGCAACATTTAAACATTTATATACCTGATGAAAAAAAACGTGTCCACTGAAAAAGTTGCGTTCGATATCGTTTGATACATAAATCCTCGTTCAGTCAAAATTCTCAAGTTCTTATTATCAGCTATAGAAAAAATTTCAAGATAGGTGTGCACTAATATTATCCAGCCTATAGAAAAAAATCTTAATCCATGAATACATTTAATTGATTCCAGTGATATTTTATCGACTGAGAGGATTTTCTGTCCATTGGTTATGGCGGAAAATGACAGTAGAAGTCTTAATGAAATACCTGCAAATAAAGTGAAATATTAACAAAATATTTATTTATTTATTTATATATTTAAATACAAAATCCCACAGGCAGGAGCCCAATTACAGGATTAGGTACATTGGAATTATGTATAGATAAATACACAATAAAGAATTTTGAGTGTTACAAAAAATTTCTTAATTAAATATATAATATATACGAACAAATACTGGAATGTTCCAGAAAAATCTCGAAACAACACTAGAAAGTCTTATTTAGAGTTTATGTTACTTTTGTGTCAACAAAATTCACTTATCTCCACTAATTATGCAACGGAATGTTCGAGAACTTTCACGAAATGTCACAATTAAGTCTTGTTTTGAGTCTATAACATGTTCCCGATAACACAGTTCACGTATCTTCTGTGGTTTCCAAATCGAATATTCTAGAATTTTTACGAAAAATCAGTTATAGTCTTGTTTTTTAGTCTAATACGTTCCTGTCGACACAATTCAGGTATCTCCTATAGTTCCCAAATAGAATGTTCTAGAATTTTACCAAAATTGCACTAATACTCCTTTTTCTCAGTCCACTTTAAAGTCACTATTCAGTCCAGAAATAGTCCTCCATACACTGTCCAGTAGCTTTATTTTCCATGTTACCACTAATTGCTGAGAAGAACACTGTAGAACTCTTTCGAATATTTAAGAAATTTCTCTTCCAATCCACTTCTGACACCAAATTGTTACGTGTTTGCTATCCACACAAACACCTATACTCGTAGATTCGTCGATTGAAAGTCCAGGTAACACTTACTCACTACTTTATTTACTAATTAACAATTAACAACAATATATTAATTACTGTCTTAACTATAATCACACTTGAACACATAAGTCTCTTTCTTAGTTCTTTACTCGTTCACGTTCAACTTAAGACTGAGGCTCGGCCCACCGTGCGTCTTATTTATACATCCATTCACACGATCTAGAATATTTCAGAATATTCCCGACCGTTCTCGTACAATTCCAGTCTCATCTAACCAGTCTACACAGTCCAGTGGCATAATATTACTATATATTTTCGAAAGCTCACCTGAATATTGAATGTAAAATATAACACCAGAATCTAGATACCTACCAATATTCAGTTATATTACATTTATTGTAATCCAAAAATTTATATTGACTGGCCTATGTTACACATACATAATTTAAATTGATGGAATATCTATAAATTGTTACCATTTAAATACAGTTACCATTATAATTTTTCTTTTTCTTATCCTTATCCTCTTTCAGAACAGTTTCAGTACTACCATTCGTCATTTTGCTATCATCCATATTATTGTTATTATTTTCGTTGTTGTTCTCCACTTCCGCATCTTTTTCTTGACTACGTTTAGTTCGTTTTTTTTAACAATACCTCAGTAAAAGATGCTATAACTATTATTGCAACTGTAGCTAGTCCACATCCTCTAAAAATAAAAGAAAACTATTATTATGTAAATTTTTATATATAATTTTACGATATTTATACACTGAAATAAAGTATACAGTAACAGAATTATGTACAATTAGAAATATATGTGTACGTTTAATATTTACATGTCATATAAGGGTTTGTCTAGCGAAAATATCAAAGGTTACACCAATAATAATTAACACCACAGAAATTAGATAACCCCGGAATCCAAAGCCGAAGCTGCATAGGCGAGGGTTACACTTATGAAAAAACACGGACACACGACAAGTCCTACCGACATTGCCAGTGCCGGTGGCGGGATTCGAAACCGCAGAACGATGATGGAGAGATTCTCTAGTCACACTTGCCATTTGCGTACTCTAGCCAACTACTTCACCGAGCCGGTAGTACTTCACTGAGCCAGTGAACTTTACATCCCACCGGCCTATGAGATAAAGCCAATACCGGGATACATCTTTCGTATGAGATTATATTGATAATAGGGATAATGTGTAATGATTGATATTATTTTCCTATCAGGTGAGTATCATAAAATTAAAGACAATGGGCCCAAACTTTGATTCATTGAGATTCGTCCAGAAATGTTATAAAAATTTTTAATTTTTTTTTCCAGAAATTGTATATTTTTTCTTCTTTCATTCATTATGTCTTTTCTGGTGGTACCACATTCACTAAATTTAATGTGTAATTTTCTTGAAAATCTTAACTGTCAAATTTGGGAAGTTTTCCATTAGTATTTTTTGAGTTATCGCGGATATACACACACATACACACACATCCACACACACGCACCGACTGACATCATTCGGAAAATAGTCAGAATGGATGCAGAAGGGTTCAAAACGTATATATCAATCAAAATCTTGAGGTCGAAAAAGGTCACGATCATTTCCTTATATTAGGTATAAGAAAGTAAAAACAATTACTTACTGACCGTCATCTTGACAGGGATGTTCGTCATTCGATGAATTGTCGAATGGATGAACATATTTACGTGGTGACACATCACCTAGCCTCAGTTCTGGAATTGACGTCATTTATCCGCTACCTGCTGATCTCCAATTATAAGACATGATAATCGATAAAGATTTATAGCGAAATTATTCTCTTATTTGAAATTTTATTAACTCCAATACATTTTAGACAACCTTTGCTAGTAGAAAGAATGAGCCTTATAGGTTAAAACGTTCAGATACCATATGAATACTTTAAAACAGTCGCTCGAATATACTTTCGAAATTTCAAAAATCGAACAGTATAATATGTAATTTATTTTTCTACTACTAAACCCCTTTATAAGACATATAAGATTAAATCTATAGAAAGAGACAGAGTTGCTAAAAATATCCCCTCCTTTTAAAATAGGGAAAGATATAGTGATAGATATTTTATGGAATAGTACACCCTGTATATTTTTTGAGATTTAGCTATAACTTTTTATAGCCAATAATGGAGATATTTTTGTACCGTTAATAATATTCCGCTTTATATACACACTTTGTACACATAATATGATTCTATTTGCAATAAAATTATCTAAACGTTTTAAAAAGTTTATAGCTTTTCAACTATGCCCAAAAGAATTTCTGACAGCGTAAAATGTCTATTTTACGCTGTCAGTGAGTTTACTCCACACTGTATGTGATATCTACCTATAATAGTGTTTTAATGTAGACAGATATTTCATGTATAATCTAGTCATGTTAGAAGGCTACACGACTAATCACTGCACAGAAATTTTATAAAATATCTGATTGATTAGTGATTACTTGAAAATTGCTGGATTTATATACTTTTTAACACGCTTTTATTAACACGCTTTTATTAGCTTCACCTGTATGTTTGCTTGATTGCTTGCTTGCTTGTTTGCTTGTTTGTTTGTTTGTTTGTAACCGACTCTTTGGACTCGATTTTGACCCACTTTAAACGGACAGATTTAATTGAAACTTTGTACACTTACGAAGAACCGGTAACAATACAATAATTTGATAAGTTTATATCATTATCCTGATCAGGATCGCCAGTCCTTTCCTCACGTATCCTCTGCGTGAGACCAAAGGCTTAATATGTAAGTACATTCCGCGACTGTCAGCTAGGTCGCAGTGGTCGAGCGGGCTAAGGCAGTCGAAGCGAAACGACAGACTCCTCGGGCGTGAGTTCAAATCCCACGGCCGAAATAAAAAAATATTTTTTTTTTCAAAAATATCTGTTGGATCGTAATATGTTATAATATCAGCATCAATAAGCAATATAAATATAGTTTAAAAAAACTAAAAAACACGCTTTCATAGCACATCAAACTAAATAGTGAAAAACAGATATAGTTTAAAAAAACTAAAAAACACGCTTTTAAAGCACATCAAATTAAAAAGTGAAAAATAATTATTAATATAAACTGAAAACAATAATGAACGAAAAATACTAGTATTATTGTGAAAAAAGCGTGGGGCGCTTTGTGCCATATTTTTCGTATATCGAGCAACCCACGCTTTTTTCGTAATAATACTAGTATTTTTCGTTCATTATTGTTTTCAGTTTATATTGATAATTATTTTTCACTTTTTAGTTTGATGTGCTTTAAAAGCGTGTTTTTTAGTTTTTTTAAACTATATTTATTACTTCCTATCTTATCTATATTTTACATTTAGCATTACATGGCTAATAAGACCTGTAGATCTGTAACATGATGAGTATCTTTCGTGGCAATGGTTAAATCCATGCAGAGCCCAGTGAGTAACATAAAGGTAATAATAATTATTTCCTGCTCATTAATCTGCTTGATTAAATAAAATGTATATTTTATTAAATTTCTTAACATCCGTCGGAAGTTATTTAATTACAAAATACCTATTCAAAATAAAAAATCATTTATGACCAAATAACTAATAAAAGATGATAAAATAATGGATGGTCTTAATTAATTTTAACATGCAATTTATAAATTGATGCAATAATAATAGATCGTAAATTTTTAAATGTGGAATATTCAGTAAAGGTAGTAATTATACTAATTGTCATGATTAAATTTGTAATACATTGCAAAATTAGTTATTGGATATAGTAAGTTGAAGTGCAAGTGGCGGCTTCTCAAAAGGTATATCAGCACTGCTAAACAGATAAAAAAATATTGCTCTTTAATAAAGTTACACTTTTTGAAATTTGTAGAGAAAAATAAATCTAAAATAAAATTTCAAAACGGGATAACTTTATAAAAAAAACAAAAATTTTTTATGAAGTTTTAAATCCTGCGAGGTGCTTTCCTGCTTTTCACCTGATTTTGAGGAAAAAAATGGTTTGCAAATATTTTACAAATTGTCTAAAAAATAACCAGTTTTTTTCGCAAATTTCAGTTGCAATTTTTTCTTTGCAAAACTAATTTAATCTTGATAGTTATGCTGGGGTCCCATGCTCCAATATTTGGATATGACAACCTAAATTTCACCAACCGCCTTTATTATCGTAGTCGTCAGAATAGTGGATAGTAGTAAATTCTTAAAACCGATTTAAATATCATACCATATTTAGTTTTTTAAATAATTATAATTAATCAATACTAAAAAACTATTTCTCAGTTACTTCACGAAATCCCAACCAACCGTCAAATAAATAACTAATGCTCCTGTCATCAAAATATGGTTATGGCGTCAAGATGCCCACAACTTCGGTATCACCAAGAATAATACTACCCTTCCGAGATTAATCTGCCTGCGGAAGGCAGACGTCATCATTACCAATAATAATGACGTAGACAACGGATCAGAATCCTGAAATCTTTATTTTAAAGGGCCATGTAGGCCGGTGAATTGCGATTTTAAATTACACTACTGCAGGAGTAGGATGTTAACATACTAAAAGTCTAAAGTGTGGTAAGTGGTAAGTGGTAAGTGGTAAGTTATGAATGCTGTAAAATTTAAAACTTCAAATGTTTATCATCTTTTGTATAGAAATATTGTTTACCTACACGCTTTTGCACCACACTGCGAACACTGTTAAAACGGTGTAAGATACGATACAGTTTCCCATAGGCAAATTTGTAAAGCACAAAATTTCCCACAAAAAAAACCCTAACATTAAAAGTGTAAGCGTGGGAAGGCGCATGACCCAATTGTCCGTGCCGCCCATCTCTAGAATGCCTCGCAGTTGGTTAATTGAGAAAAAACAATCTCAATGAAAGTAGGCACCATAAAAAAGTGTTTCTGTATCAAATTCGAGTAAAATTTAAAAAGAAAAATTGTTTTAAATAATTTATGAGATTAATCTTGTCGTGTTTTTATCAATTAATTGTTAAACTTTGCCTATTTAAAATAATTATTAATACAATTGTATCCAAGGCAACCATATATCGAATAAATCTAGGAGATGGAAAAATCAGTTCATTTAAACTAATTGTAAATGTAGCCTTAAGCCACATTTTTTAAGAATCCTTGGGTGCGCGGCACGCATAGCGCAATAGTGAGAATTCGCAGTTTTAACGATTAAATTTTATATATTTGCGTTCTATGTTGTTATGACATCCATCTTGTGAACGTGAACACAGAATCACACATTGTAGAAATATGCCATTTTCATTAACTACTCAAATTTTCTCATGATATTGCGCTATGTGTATCGCGCACATCGGATGCGTGATTCTTAGAAAATACCGCTGTATTTTGCTCCACGCTGCTTGAGTGACGTGAATTTAGTCATATAGAGTTAAAGCCGTATTCTCTAACAGTCACGTGTCGTGGGTGCGCGACACGCATAGCGCCATATCATAAAGAAACTTGGGTAGTATTACGATCTTAAATTGTAGTAAAATCGAGTATACTAAATCGGTCCCGAAGTTCTTACAGATCCTTCTTGATGTGTGAAAAATAAATAACCAGCCATGAAATTAAAATATAAATACGTTTATTAATAAAATTACAGTAGGCAAAAACTACAACTATTCTTACAATATTGTATATTATTAGATGTTAAAAAAATTAATGATAGTAAAAAAAATTAGTTATAAGTGTGAACTAAGCCACAAGAATAAACATACACACACACGCACGTGCGCGCGCACGCACGCCCGCACGCACGCACGCACGCACACACACATACAGGGTGAACGCCAACTTATGTGTGTAATTTTAGGAGAGGGTTCCTGTTGATATTAGTAACACGAATTGCGAAAGAAAATAAATAAAGAAGAAAGTTGAAGAACTGACCTACCGTACCTAAAATACTGTTAAACTTTTGTTGACCACTGCATTGCACACCTGACCCATTTATGACTCGAGCAACATGATTTGTTTATCTATGTTCGTTGTAAATGGCAAAGATACAAAAAACGTCAGAAAATCACCGACAAAGTTATCCTACTCCAGTTTTTTAGTTCAAATGATAAATCATTAAAAGAAAACTTCACAAAAAGCGTGTAAGCGGCTATTCAGCGGGCTCTGATAATCGACCACATACGAATATGGAGACAGAGGCGTATTCAGGACTCACGTTTCACAATAGCAATTATTTTCACTATCAATTTAAAAAACTTATTTTAATTTAATTAGTTTCATAATTTATTAACACTTGACAATTTTTTAAATTTATTAGGTAGTCACCAGAGTAGAAAGAAATAGTAACCTTTTCAATCACTAACAATAACGTAACTGAATGTTTAGCAAAAAGCTCCTGCAGTATAGCTTCATCCCTTCCATATTTAATTCGTCATAAAAAAATCACAAAAAAGCGTAAGGAGCAATAGGTTCACGGCGACAAAGTGCACCGAAATCTACAAAAATGTATTACATTTATTTACTAAAAGTAAAAGAAATCCATAAATTCACTTCAGGTCGGCTCTGTTAGTGGACGGCATTCATTATTACGTCGGCACCGTTTGTGCCATTTTTTCAAACGGTACCGATTTTCATTTTCCTGGAGATCAATGTGAGGCGCGTTTGAAGGGATTATGTTATAAAAATGCCATCGGAGCCAAGTGGCATAAAGTAGTCAACCAATTATTGTAAAAAACAAGGTCGATGTCGTAGTCACCGAACCTATCTTAATTTCTTTTCGATTGAAATAGGTCAGTTAATAGAATCTCAAAATGTTGAAGTAATTTTATTTTTCTTCTAAAATAAATTAAGAATAAAAATTATTTAAAGTTGACCTTCAAACACATGATCGTTAATAAAAGAAATTATAAATTACACTTACCCAGCAAGTCTGGACGTTTAGTTTGCCAATAAATCGGATTTACAAATCGAGAGCCTGTACTAATTAACAAATGATGTAATAGACAATTTTATCAGAAACTATTTCGAAGCAACCAAAAACCAAATGAGCTTTTTAACAAAAGTCTATACTTTGGCAATACTGGATACTCTCTATTAATTTCTTGACAGAAAAGAAGGACTTTTTTGAAACTGGCTACTTAAAGCCAACGAGGTTAACAAAAAATAATTTGTCTGACGTTGTATGCGTCAACTCAACAACGTTAAAAATTACTAAATATTTGGCCTTATACATTTCAAACGAGTGGTAGTACGTTCAGCAATTCAAGTTGGGAGACTAATATTTATGTACTGACTTTTAGGATGTAATGGTAGTTACTGAAAACGGCATGATTCTAAATGTGTAAATCAGTGCTCACGTTCATCAGATAGATGTCATAACAGTACAAAACGTAAATATATAAAATTCATTCGTTCAGCTGCTGAGAGTTCGCACTATTGCAATATGTATATAACGCATCCACAGATACGTGAATCTTGGAAAACAGCCAAATTCGTGTTGTCTAAAATCACGCTCCATGGGTCCGCGACACGCCTTTACACGAAGGCGTAGCTGTTGAACGAATTAATTGTATATTATTTACATTTTGTGCTGTTGTGACATCCATCTTGTGAATATGAACACTGAATCACACATTGCAGAAACATGCTTCCTTTTCATTAACCACCCAGATGTCTTCACGTTATTACGCTATACGTGTCGCGCACCAATGATTCCTGATTCTTAGAAAACACGACTTTAAACCGTATTTTCTAAGATCACGCATCCGTGGGGATATAATCTTTCGTGATACCCCTGTCCCTGTATAAAGAAATTATAGTTGCAATTTATTTGAATTTAATTTATTTACTATTATCGTTAAAAATATATTTCATTTGATGTTCTCTTCCCTGTTGTGCATTAAGTATAGAGGAAATTGTTTTGCATTATTAGATAAATTATTGATAGGAAGATATTAATTAGTTGTGCTCGGGATAATGAATGGTAATTATAAAACTAATTAGATTAAAAGTAGAAAGTCAATAAATCATAAAAAGTAAACAAATTGTTAATTGTTTTATATAAAATTACTAAACTCAAATATTTTGATATTTATGTGTTTAGGCTTATTTTGCTTGACTATACAGGGTTTTTTTTGAGAAAAAAATATTTAAGTGAATTTAAATACGGGATTCGACTTTAACTTTCCCAACATAGAGATCTCGCTTATCTTGCGAGTTATAACATCTATCTGTTAAATTAGAAAAAAGTTGTGTGAAATTCTTGCTAAGACCTTGGAGTCAACAGAACATAATTATCTAATTTAGTTTTTCATATACTATCTGGAAAAGGTTGAAAAATTCATATTTTGTTTTTCACCCATATGTACATTGTTGTCTACTATGATATCGAAAAGTAACATATAATGATCACAAAGTCAAATGGACTTGATACATTAATGAGTATATTCCAAAATATAGATAATTTAATGGACTAGGCTCTAAAAATGAAAAAAGAATTGAATTTATTTTTCAATGCAAAAAACAAATGCTACGGTGAAAAATTTTTATGATAATGAAAGTCTTCCCCTTTAAAACGGTTTTTCTTTTTTCAAAGGTTATTAAAGTTTTTGTACCAAAACGCATGAAACATGGCTAATTTTGGCGTTCGCGCGTTGGCAGGCGACCCCATAACTATGATTCTTTTTTTTTTTACAAGATAACAGTTGCATGTAAGAAATTTTTTGTAATGACATTTTTAGTGTAGAATTTTATGCTCTGTAATTTTCTCCTCCATGATTTTTTTGTATTTTGCATGTTTTAAAAGTTATTTCCAAGAAACTAATTGTTGAGATATTTACGCCATTTTGTTGCAACCACGGTAGCCTTGAGAACATTTTTTCTATTTATCTATTATTAGACCTACTTCTATGCAAAATTTCACTTTAGGATTATTTCATCCCAGTTCAAAACTCTGGGGACTGGACTAATAGTGAAATAAATATCGTAGAATCTGTTAAAACAGCTACCTCATCCTAGCTAGTATTAGAAGAAATTTGATTAAATAGTAGAATTCGTGGCAAACAATATTGACCACAAATTATTAAAAGTTTAATCACTTGCCATATAGAACATGGCAACAAAATAATGGATTAATATTGGTCCAATGTTTTGAAAAAGGTTGGTTTAATATTAAATGTAAACAATTCGCTAGATTGACACAATATTGATTGAAATACATTGGTATAATAATTTTATTTGACTTTATTTTATTTTTATTTTACATACACATACCCAACAGAATTTACATTCGAATTACAGAATCGGAAATAGAGTACTAACATGATGTACTTGTTACCTATATAACATATAAATCATATGAAATTAATATAAATTAAGGTGATTAATATCACAAAACAATCAACTAACTAAATTTCACTGGCGGTTCTGTAGGGTCATTTGGTCAATGACCTCCCACATACAAATAAAAAAATAGAGCTATTCATTTTCTGAAGTTTAAAAATATATAATATATATATTTTTAATATTCTTAAAAAATATATTAAAATTTCTAGTTCATTCTATGCACAATACTATTCAAATATCGAGCCTCTACATTCATATTGATTACATTATTCATTTATAGAATTTAAAAATCTTGGGTCAATCCACAACTTGTCCTCAAAGCTAGCTACGGACCGAATTTACAACGAATTAAAGTGAAATAGACTTATGCGCGAATCGTCAGAAAGCAAAAGAGACAGAAAACACTGGCGGGGACAATGTCCCTGACACATTTTACGGAAACGGTAACGCACGAAGTTCGCTAGTAGAGCAGTCTTAATGCTGACTAGATACGCATTGGTCGGTAAATTCTGTCGCGTTGTTTTTAATGTTTTTATTTGTGAACAATTTATTAGTAAATCTCTACTTGTCGTGAAATTAAGTAAGACAGTGTTTTTGGTGTTTACTATTAAATATGAGTGTTGTACAAAATATATTAAAACTGAAAGATGGACATACGTTGGGTTATGAACACCGAGTGAAATTCAAAGGTGGTGGCCGTCCAAAACCTAATATGACGATAAAGCAAACATCTCTTGATAAAAAAAAGAAGTTAATAGGTATTTTCGAAATTCAATGTAAGATTTATCCGAGTGTATTTGCGGATGCGAGGTAAAAATGCATTTTTTTGTTTCCCATGCCTGTTATTTGGTGATGATCCTGATCCTATATGGTCCAAAATAGGTGTAACTACTTGAAACATTTAAAAATAAAAGTACAGAAACAATCGCTCGCATCAAGTCATATGAATAACTGTTGTAGTCTAGCAACACTTGGTACAGTTGATATTAGAATGCAGTTAGAGTGTGCCTATAGAAAAAGTTTAAAAGCTTACAACGAAAACGTTCCTGATAAAACGAAACCACATTGCATTTATTGATATTTAGAGACAATCTACATTTGCTGCACCAGTTATTGAGTGCGTTTAAGTCTGCCGGATATATTATATATGGTAAATTTTCAAGTCATCAGCATATAATAGAGATGGACACTGGAGGTCAAGTACGATATTATTCATAAATATAATAAACAATAAGGGATCCAATACCGAACCCTGTGGAATGCCTGATTGAGATATAAATTCCATAGATCTATGACTCTGGTATTGTACAAATTGATTTCTGTTACGAAGATAGCATTCAAAAAAAATAAATTCTTTCTAGGTTGAAGCCTAAGGAATATAATATTTTTAATAAAATACCGTGGTCTATTCTGTCAAATGCTTTAGAAAAATCCGTATAAGTGACATCGACCTGTCCACCACCATCTATGATTTCTGCTAAGTACTGTGTTATGCAAAGTAGGTTCATAGTTGTCGAACGTTGTGAGATACTGAAAAAGTACATCGTTCGTATGTACAATATAGGATTAATATTGGCTAATATCGTTTAGCCAACCTTTCCACGATATGGGACCAATAATAATCAAATATTGTATACGAGCACTGTTTCAGGTCGGAGAGGCGTTAAAAGGAATGCAAATAATGACGTTCATAGGTTATACCCGCTCCACCTGTAGTAAAACCGTCATGAATACTACACATAGGAAATCTACTTGTGCAACATTTGCTTTCCTTTAACATCTGTCGAATGAAATCAACTCTCGCTGTATATGTACGATGTACTTTTTCAATATAATCCCAAAATACAAGGTGGGCCAGATTTTAATCAGGAAACTTAGAGAATCGATAGAATACTCCAAAATAATATGGATTTGTCATATAAACTTATAGCTAAAAATGTTTAGTTTTCGAGATAGAGGACGCCCTTCTCCGGAAATAATTGAGACATTGTTCAAAAGCTGCAAGTTGTGAGCCCTCCGAGTCATAATTTTCATCTTTCCGTTCGAAATTATATGAATGAAAAAAACATGTAAAACCAGTGTGTAGACAAAATTTCTTATAAAAGTCCGTCGAATATGTTGTTGCTGCTTGAATATATAAGTATATGTAGGTAATAAAATACCACGTATAGTCTGCGAAACCTATATTATGACAGGACGTGTGGGGCAAGACACGACATGTGAGAAGGAAATGACATTTCCATCTTGTATACCTGTTACATTAAAGCGAGAACGATGATTGTTGTTTTTGTTGACACGCGACTGAGGCGGAGTTTAGCTTACATGGATACTTCAGAGCCCCACTTAATTTTGTTACCGAATCATTCTAGCAGGCTGATATATTAAAAGTATAATATTATAAGATAAATAATAATTATTTAATATCTGTTTATTTGCTGGCGTGTTTTTGAAAATATTTTAAGAAAGTTATCTTGTTGAAGTGAGTTGTGTAATAGTATAATATGAGTAATAATTATTTTATATCTGTTAATTTGCTGGTGTATTTTTGAAAATAATTTAAGAAGGTTATCGTGTCGCAGTAAGTTGTGTAATAGTGTAATATAAGTAATAATTATTTCATATCTTTATTTGTTTTTGAAAATAATTTAAGAATGTATTTGATGTAAAAATGTTTCGACCGTAGGAGGCGCCTCTACGTCTGCATCTTATTGTGTTTATGAAAATGAAAGTGATAGTGATTACAGTGATAAAGAAAATCAAAGTTCATTCGTGTTTTCAGTAAGAAAAAATCGGTTACATTTGAACGAGCAAGCGAAACAAATTTGCCTTAATGTTTACAATAATTTTTTGAAGCGACGCGTTAATGACCCTAATTTGTATGATTTGGATGTACTAGGTTAAACAGCATTTCTGACTAACGTTTCCCGTAACACAATACACAGACTGGTGAAAGAAGGTGTCCTCCCAAGAAAACAAAGATCTGACGCCGGTGATTCGAAAACTTTGGACCCATCGTTAGCAAAACTTTTAAGAACTTTGTTTACGACGCGTATCAGAAAAATAAAATCCCAACTGTTGACGTGGTAGACAGAAAATTTAAAGAAATAGATTATCATCTAAAATATATCAAATAAACTTTAGGAACTTGGCTGAGAAAAAATTGGATTTAAATATCAAGCTATTAATAAACGCATGGCGAATATGGAAAGTAGACAAATAGTGAACTGGTGAAATTCATATCTAGAAGAGATAAAAGAACTCAGAAGTGAAAATAGACCAATTTATTATCTAGATGAGACTTGTTATTATACTCATGACACCGTAAAAAAAAGAATGGACTGATGGATCTAGGAAATTATATTACACTGTGGATCTGTTGATAGATGGATAGATCGATAGATGTGCAGAAAAAACATGGAAGACTAACGTGGATTGCCGCAAGAACATGGAGGGTGAAATATTTGAGGAATGGTTTGAAAATACACTAATTCCAAAATTAAAACCGAATAGCATTATTGTTCTTGACAATGCGAAGTACCATTCGAAAGTACTGTACAAAATTCATAATAAGAATTCTATTAAGCTGGAACTACACATTTTTTTAATGTAACATGATCTCTATTATGAAAAAAATTATACTAAAGCACAACTGTTGGATGTCCTACAAATGAAAAATTATGACAAGAAGTATATTATAGATAATGTAGAGGAGAGATATGGTCACAAAGTGTTAAGATTACCGCCATATTTCTGTATTTTCAACCCGATTGAATTAATTTGCTGTAAATTAAAGAAAAATATCAGAAAAGGCAATATTTTTCCGAAATTCGATAAAAATGTCGTAGAGTTAATTCAAAATGAAGTGTCGAAAATTAACAAGGAAGATTAGGGACAAAAATTAGGAAAGTAATTACAGTTGGGGATGATTATTTAAAAATTGCCAAATTTCATATGAACAGTGGAAATAAGTTTATTATAAATTTGAACGATGATAGTAGTTCATCTCAAAATGAAGAAGAGGGTGAGAAGGACGAGGATTCAGAGAAAGAAACAATGTAAGGTGAGATAAAGTGAAGTGATGTGAAGTGAAGAAGTGAATTTTGTAATATCAACTGCATTACTTAATTCCGTTTTTGTTCTCTCGTGGATCAGTGCTTGGGAAACATTCTTCTTCAGGATGTTATTATTTATAAATATTATTATTTTTCTTTTCATTTTGACAAAAATATGTCTTTCTGTTTTTATTATAGTGATAACTTTACTATTAGAATTTATTTTTAGTTCATTTACTGAGAAAAATATTTGTTTCTGTTACTATTTTGAGATTTTTTTGTTTTTATTTTGTTTTTAAAACTTCTTGTTTCTTTTTAAATAATGTTTTTTCTGTATTAACATTTTATACCCATCCGTTCCTGGCAAAAAATGCTCTTACCTCCTCGCGCTTCTTGATGGGTAGTAACAATTTATATTAAGCAAACTTGAATACTGTAACTGCTGTATGTGTGGTCAATACGTTATAACACTTTTATTTCAAGTTAATACTTTTTGTACAATTATTAAATTGTTGCTACTGAGCACAAAACCCTACATTGAAAAAGTAAACGAACGAACAATACAGTTAAATCCGGTTCTGCGTTCCGTAGCGTCTTACCCCGGACGTCCCGTCACAATATCTGTTTCACAAACTGTTCATGAACGCACATATGAACATACGTTCATGTCTTAAGATATGCATGTGTCTGTAGGCACCTTTGCAGATAAGTACTTTTTTTAACGCCTTATTTATATTAATATAATATCATATAATAATTACCTAGATTTTAATATGTTTATTCATGTTTTTTCTGATCATGCAAATACGCAAATCAACACTAATTATTGTTGAATCTACTAAAACAATTATCTCGTCCTAGCTAATACTAGAAAAAATTTAATTAAACAATAGAATTTACAGCATTTTTCACCAAAGAAAAAATTAACGATAAATTATTAAAAAAATTTAGTAATTTACCAGAAATCCTTAATTTCAAAAATAAACGATTCTCTCTGCATAATAAATTTAGGAACATTTTTAAAATATGTTGTAAAAATTATATTATTTTGTGATGAAAAGTTTAAGGAATTTAGATTTGTAATCTGATTTTCTAGAATAATTCTGGTAAAATAGTTATTAATATAAATTTGTTCTGTATTCTTGTATTACCTCGCGTCGTCAAATGGTAATTTTTATTAAATTATTAAAGAAATATATTTAAATGTTCTCTTAACTGCCCCTCAAGTCACCGAAGTAACCCCCAGAAAATCCTAAGATTTTGTGTTGAATAAAGAGAATCATAACAATAACGAAATACAAATGTAAATATGACGATTTTCAATACTTATTGCATAATCAACATATTTTGTTGAATAGTCTTGAAATTATTTTCATTAAATATTCAAGAGAAATGATGTTTCATTTTGCAATAAGTTAAGCATTCAAAATGGACAATTGTTAAACACAAACAATTTTAATATTCAGAGTAGAGCAAACAGTGTTTCGCAAAATATGTCCAACAAACTCGAAAGCTACGTCAGAGGCATAATAATGAATTGCAGAATTCAATATTTGAACTTCTCAATAACAGCAATTATATAAGAGAAAGTCGTAAAATGTACTAAACCCACTTAACATAGCATACAGTATTTTTTGTATTGTCGTTAAAATGTTTAAACTCTAATTAAGCCAAGGATTAATTATGTAAATACCAACAGTTGCAATCTTTAACTAGAGTAATCACAGATGTAAAAACGAATGAAATATTTGTTTGAGCTTCCTAGTCATACATATATCGTTTAATCCAATAGTATCTTACATTTTTTTAAAGAAACAAAATTAACATAAAATAAACGTGTATTTCTTTAAATAAATGTGTCTGGGCTAGTCATGTAAAGAAGTAATTTTCGGTTTGAAAATTGTCAAGTCATACCTAATTATTTTAATGTTTCAACAATTAGAAGAAATTAAGCAAAAATATGCTAAAGGAACACTGGTTCCTCAAAAACGTTGTACGTAATTCATCCGGACTTGTTGTGTAAATTACTATTAATAATTTCAGGTTCATATTTTTTGGATAGGCAAAAGCGTTACTCCAAAAAATTTACCTCTGACTAATGATTTTGGCGCATAGGTTTACATAACAAATTTTTTGAATAATTTATAGGACATTGGCTTAATACACAAAGAAAGTGCTAGAAAACATTGGTGAAATTTCCATTCATTACTCTTTCGTTAGATTTTGCCTTGGATTTTGTTGTATGTATGTTCATATTTTAAGGTACATCTAGGATACATGTTATATAATATTTTTAACATATTTGTAATACACTGATTGCACAAAAAGTAACATTAAATTCATATCAATAGCCTACTTTCATTAGCAAATGATTTCCTGAACAACCGTCATTGCGTCTAATACATATTCGTGTAAATTAACCTTGACCCTAATTTGTCAAAAAAATGTGAAAATTACAAGCTAATTTTAACGACTTACATATATGTACAGTAAGAAGTGTCAAGTGTAAATTTCTACTTGCAAGCATTAATCACCGTGTTACACGTTTATTTTAACATGGCAATATTTTTTCAAAGCAACATTTTTATTGACCAAATATCATATTACTAGGGCATAAATTATTAAAATCTCGATTTAAATATTGGCAATACTGTCCTCACCGAAGAAATGTTAAATTTTATTTAGCCCCTTCCTTGTGACGCTGCTATATATGCATTTATAAGAGAGTTTAAGAGTCTTATATACCCTATTAAATCATAATTCTCGAATATCTCGTTTAAAACTTATCCGATTTGAGTGCGATTTTTACAAGATTTTTCAAAAATATGTATAAAATGTCGAAATGCAATTTTTTTTTTTAGAGTCGTCAAAAAATTTTCGCATGTATTTTAAATATTTTGTATCCAAATTCTTTAACATTCCGACATTAGTCACTGTTTGTAACGTTTATATTCATGTGACCCAACTCTTGGATTAGTTGAAAATAAATTTATTAGAAAACTAAAAACTGCATATCTGTATTCCGATAATAGCTGCCATCTCGCATGATATTTCGGAAACACGGATGCACTTGCATACACTGGACTCGTTTGCGGGAGGGGGAATCGGGCACTTAGGAACCACGTTGCGATTTCGTAAACAACAGTGGCGTGTGTATTCTAGAGATATCTCAAATTTACTTATTTGTTATAAAGTGGGTACACTTGATTTCAATAAAAACTGGTACACTTTCTTTTAGCTATGTAAATCATTCGTTCTTTGATTGATATTAATAATCTTACAAATGTCACTTTGACGTTAATCAGTGGCGTCATTATTAAAAATGGTTCGACATCTAACAGATATTCAAAAATTTCGAATTGTTTCTAAAATTGAAGATGGTTGATCCATAAGAAGATTTGCTGCTGAATACAATGTGAGTAAAACCACGATAATGAGTGTTAAAAAACAATGGGAAACCAACCAAACGGTATCCCGTAAAGTTGGTTCCGGTAGGCCCAGAAAGAGCAATAATCAAGAAGATGAAAATCTTATAAATTACCTGATAGAAAACCCTTTTCAGACTGCAGTAAATGCAATTTCAGAGACAAATTTCCCTGCTTCGGTATCTACTGCTTGCAGAAGAATAAAACTACAAAGCGACTTGAAGAGTTGTTCAGCGGCTAAAAAATACAAACTTTCAGAAGAAAAGAAGCAGGGTAGGATTATTTTTGCACTCAACTATATAATCGATGATGAAAACTTCTGGGGACAAGTTGTCTTTTCTGACGAAAAGGTTTTTAAATCCTGTAACGATGGACATGTTCGCGTATATAGGCCTCCTTCCACTAGATACAACAAAAAAATATACTTTCGATCCATAAATATTAGGAAGGTTTTCAGTCAATGTCTGGGCTTGGATGAGCCTAAATAGGTTGGTGTGTGTTGGAACAGTGGTGGTCATCTCAATTCCATTAAATATATTAAAATATTAGACAATATTATGTTGCCGTCAATAATGGAGGTGTTTCCGGAAAATAATTTTATTTTCCAACAAGACAACTGCTCCATACATACGGCCCATCGTGTCAGGCAATGGTTTCTTAATAGAAACATAGAGTTGTTCCGTGGCCATCTAAAAGTCCGGATTTAAATCCAATTGAAAATGTATGGGGACTAATGGTGAAACATATAAGAAAATTAAATAACCATCCAAATAATGCCCAAGAATTGGAAGGGATAATTGAACACGCTTGGGAGAACTTGTCGCAAGAAGTTGACCTTGCAAGAAATCTGATTTTGTCCATACCTGCAAGACTTCAGGCAGTTTTAGACGCTAATGGAGCAATGACAAAATATTAGATAATTCTGTATTACGTAATTGAAGTTCATTTATTTAATTTTTTTTATTGTATTTTTATGTTCAGTTTGCATTGTTTACATTTTTTTAATCTCAAGTGGTATTTTTGTGTTCTTATTTTAAAAATAGAATTATCATTATTCAGTTAGTATTTTAATTACAACCATTAGTAGAATTATCCGTAACAAATATTATTTTTTTAAACAATAATATGGCAGGCTTGAAAATGTTTTGAAAAAGTTATTTTCTAATTATTTTTTAAAATTCCATTTGAATAAAATAAAAGAGAAAGGTTTAATAAGTTTAAAAACACAAAGAAAACCGATCTCCTCCAAAAAAACCCAGGTCCCGGGTAAATCACTTTTTCTCCACCCCCCTCTCGACATGCCTGGCCAGCCCTATTTACAGACATATGCACACAACTAAACTATTAAGATTTTCGATTACAAGAGTTGTACCAGTTTTTTTTGAAATCAAGTGTACACCTAAGTCGACGTGTTATTGAAAGTGATTATTAGTGCAGTGAAAGAACAATGGGAAAAATAAAAACATATCATAAGCGTAAATACCCTAGCAGAAAACCGAAAAATCGAACATTAGCCCAAAAGAGAAAATATAAAAAGTACTACTGAAAATTGAATTTTTTTCGTAAATTAATAAAAGTAATAATTTTCTTTTATTTCCGGTAATTTCTGTAGAGAGACTAATATAAATGAAAGTTTTCCCATTTTGCCGTCTCTAAATATTGATATGGAGAATGAAAGGCTCAATGAAAGGTGAATATGATAATTTTTATTTTTGATTTATTTTAAGCGCAGTAACCTCATGTACAGGGTGATCATTTTAAGTGCACCTTACTCGATTTTTCTGCTGTATTATTAACCTAGGAAAAAACTTCAAAAATTATACTTATGTGCCTTTTTCTAAGGAATCCGAAAATTAAAAACAATTGAATGTCAAATAAAAAGAAAACGCCGAAAAACTTGAAAAATTAAAAAAATTACACCCCGCATTAATATGCGGAAATGGACATACGACATTCCGAATACTGATTAAATATGCGCGTCACATACATATCTTTTACTTCCGGTTTGACCGGAAATTGCTTTAATTTTTTTTATTCTAAATGATATATCCTGTATATTCAGCTTAATTTAAAAAATTTCTTTCTGAATTCAGCAATAATATATATAACATCATCATAATCTTTCATATTTGATAAAAATATTGGAGTTTAAATTTAAAATAACACAAATATATTTTTCATATTATTTCATCGCCTTTTCCATTCTGCGTTGAATGATATGACACACATTGATACTTCCATTTTATAGGAAAAATTTTTAAAATAATACTATGCATTAATAAGAAACGGTAAAATGAAAATTTTTTTGTAGATTAACGATTTAATTGTTTTGTTGTTTAGTTCTTTGGCTATTTTTAAACAAAGTAAATAAAATAATTTCGGGTTTTTTTTATTGTTTTTACATATTAATTGCAGGACAAGGACGCATGAAGGGTAAGGTTAGCTACTGCTTAGCTTATAAGCTTGACGCAACAACATTTTCGTCGGTTTATGTTGTACGAAACCTCTAGTACTCCGCCTCTGATAATTCAACATCTCGCGATCTGAAATGTTCCACTATGCCGTTCTGTAACTAGAACATCGGCCACCTTCGACATTCGCCGCGATAATTTCGGTTTGGCTGTATATATGCACCGTGGCCTGCGCGGGGTGTGGTAAAATCGAGACTATATTTCACTTGCATCTGATATAGACCCTTAATATTATTATTTGTTCCATATTTAGCACAAAAGTTACATAAACCTATATTTGTGATTTTTAAATTATAATGTGAAAGGAAATGAAAAGACAATAACGCTAAAAATTTTTTGCTTATTATTATTTCTAACTCTTATATAGATAAAACAAAAGTACTCACCAATTCAACATCACTTCAAAACTTTAAAACATCCATAGATACATATTTATGGAAGTTTTAAAGGTTTAGAAGTGGGTTCATTGGTGGGTGCTTTTGTTTTATTTATTTCTAGTTTTACTGAACAGAGTAGTTATAATTAAAAATAACATTATTGAGTCAGTCGTACTGAACATAATATACATATTATCTTTTTTATAACCCCAAGTTTCAGTGTTTGGCAAATAGCCGGGAAAATAATTGTTTAAAAAGATATATGTTGTACTTATCCTTGATAAGTTTTGTAAAAGTTAGAAAATAATAATCAGCAAAGAATTGTTAGCTTTATTATATTTTCATTTCATATTTTAATAGAACTTTTACCAAGAAAAGGATATCTAATTTGTTTTAAATTATAAGTTTAAAGCTTAGAAGAGATAAAACTGCTCTTGCTCTAAACTTCTGTTTATCCTCTCTTAAAACTTTATGCACTAACTAAAAACTACGAAGGCGTAGAAGGGCCAAAAATTTTTTGTTGAATTGTCACTCCGAAGTGTCAATTGCCACTTGGAAGTGAGAATTCTGATTTCAAAGTGACAATCGCCACTTCAAAGTGAGAATTCTGACTTCAAAGTGACAATTGCCACCTCGAAGTGAGAATTCTGACTTCAAAGTGGCAATTGTCAATTCAAAGGTGCGTCACAATATGTGGCTGAAGACGGAATCAGAATCAGAAACAACAAACGAATTTTTACAGTGAACTCCCGCACAATTTGTAACACCTTCACATTTGACAAGAAAATAGTAAATAAATATTCCAATACACCCTACTTCAGACTTGCTTAAAATATGAGGGAACTTGCCCAAATAATAAAATTATGTAAAAACAGTTAAAATCGTAAGATGATATCATTAAAAAACCCCATGCAAAAAGAAAAAGTTTAATTTTTTTTTTTTTTTAACTGAGTTATAAAGGTTTAAAATTTGAATAATTGTATCTCCGCTTAAAACGCGCTGCCATTGGTTGTGACGTCAGACCGTGCGTATCGATAGAGGTGATGGTGGACCAGCACCTGAAAGCCGTGTGAAAGCCTAATAATACCCATGTGCCCACAGCGTGCTGTTCTGTTGTTTTTGGAAGCAGTTTTATTTAATTTTGGTGCATTGTTTAGGCGTTTTGTGACTGTTTCTTAATAATTTATGTCGTGAATACCTACTTGCATTAAAAATGGTTGATGCGGGTTATAGAAAAGGACAATCAGACAATTTACCCAGAGTTGATATGTTTATGGCTGCGTCATACATTAAAAATTTATATATTTATATATTTTTCAGAAGATTAGTTGGTTGTTTTTGCGTGATATCTTTAACATTGACTAATTTAATTGGAGACAAGCTAACATTAGCTCCCAACTTTAGTTTACATTGCACTGCTTTACTTCTAACCCTTACAGGGTGGGCTTGCACAGAAACATCCCTTTTTGATAAAGCACTTTTTTGTGGCAAAGTATCATCCGTTTCCAAGTCCATGTCAATTAGTGGTTGAGACTCGGGTTGAGGGCAGCTTTGAGGACTGACACTAGTTGGATCAGTCTGTGATGTTCCCGGTGACGTTACTGTAGAAGTAGAAGCTATTGCTTCATCAATAATTCTTCTTTTAGCCCTTTTAACAGCTGCTGCCCTTGAAGGAACTGGAAAACGATCTTTTTCTGTCTGGCTGGCAATCAAAAATGTGAGGGACTATATCAGGCTTAATTTTTTTTCTGCCACCCATCAGTTTAAACCTAATGTAATTTTCCATGTCTTCCTCAATATGAAACAAAAAAATAAATATTATAACCCCTTACTATTTATTTAAAAATATTCATATATTTTCCTTTATAAATAAACCTACTATTTAATAATAAAAAAAATAACATGCTTTATAAATACTGGAACAGTAAAATAAGAACGATATTTTTTACCTGGCTATGTAACACATTAATTTTATATTTTTCAAACACTCAATAACTTATTTATATATTTGGGCTATTATACTTACATTAAAATGATCTTCACATACATAGATAGCACTGTTCTTAATAGAAATATCCCCTATATCTCTTCTGCGTGCCCTTAACCATTTTGATCGGCGATTCTTTTCTTCAGGTACCGGAATGAAAATTTTATTTGGAGCTTTAATAGTTTTATTTACACACAATGGCACGATGCAGTACTTATAATAAGTATTTTCCATGTTAAATACAAAACACAAACAAGTTAAATCGAATAAACAAACCGAATATCACACCAAAATACAATAACCGAGACAAAAGATGCCAACCAAATAAATGCCCGTGACTGGCGGCTAAACACACGGAGTGACGTCACAGTGGTTCCCCGCGCGTTTCGCCTTGTTTGAATTTGCTGACGGACCATTCCAACTTTAATTATTTATTGTAAAATAAGTACTACGATTTAAGGGCTGATATTTGGTATGATGTGTTTTTATACATAAACACACATTTTAATGAAATAAAAAAAAATATAGGCAAGTTCCCTAAGAGGGTAAAACACCCCAAATACTATTTAAAACTTTATAACTTTTATCATACAATCTGCAACACCTTCAGATTTGACAAGATGGTAGAACATATATATTCCAACACACCCTATTTCAGATTTGACAAATAATAGAATTTAACGGGGTGAATCACCCCCAATCCTTTAAAAATTTTCTTTTGTCGTAACATATTACACCATCCCATTTGACAGAATGATAGAAAATAAATATTCCAAGATACGACTTTTGAGATTTGACTAAAATATGAATTTAAAGGGGTGAAGTACCCCAGAAACTATTTAAAACTAATATAACTTTTATCATACAACTTCAGATTAGACAGGAATGTAGAAAATAATTAGTCCCACATGTCCTATTTCAGATTTGACGAAAATTAAAATTTAAGGGGGTGAAACAACCTGAAAACAATTTAAAAATTTATAACTGTTGTCGTACAATCTGTAACACTTTCCCATTTGACAAGATGATAGAAAATAGTTATTCTAATGCACGCCTTTTCAGATTTGACTAAAATATGACTTTAATTTAATTTATGTGGTGTGCTTTAAGGAGGTGAAACACCCCAGAAACTATTTAAAACTAGTATAACTTTTGTCATACAACTTGTAACAACCTCAGATTAGACCAGTTCATAAAAAATAAATATTCCAATATGCCCTATTTCAGATATGACAGAAATTAGAATTTAAGTGGGTGAAGCGCCTCAAAAACTATTTAAAACTAATATAGCTTTTGTCATGCAACTTGTAACACTTTCAGAATATACGGGATGGTAGAAAATAATTATTCCAATATATCCTATTTCAGATTTGATGAAATCTTTGAATTTTTTTAAAAATAAAATTTAATTTTAAAAGTTTTTTTACTCTTACCTTTTTTTTCTACGTGCTTTAGTTTTCAAGCATTTAGCTTATTGGAATTGGAATTCTCTAAAGCAGAATCGAACAATTTTTTTGCGATAAGACTTTTAAATCGAATGAAATAGTGTCCTCTGAATAAACAAGCAATTTAATTTTAACAAAATAACTTTTTTGGAACTTATTGTAAACAATATACTTTAAATAATTACTTTATAAATAAATAAACAACACAATTACCTAATTAAATAATTTAAAATTTCATAAATTGAACAGAAATTTATTCAGGCTTTATATGTTTTATATGTTGAGAATGTCACAATTGAGGATATAAAAAATATAATAACAGACCTTAAAATTAATGCAGCGCCCGGTCAGGATCATATAACAAGTTACATGTTGTTGTTACTATTACTATAAATAACATATTAGTGGTGAGTTTCCTGAAGAGTTAAAAATATCGAAAGTTATACCTATCTATAAATCAGGACCACGAGAACTGCCAGAAAACTACCGACCCATCTCACTAATTTCAGTTTTTTCATAAATTATGGAAAGAGTTATTAAAGCATAAATGTTGTCATTTCAGATCAAAAATGACATGATAGATGAATACCACTATGCATTTTTGTGCAACAGTAATAATCAAAGTGCAACAACAAATCTTGTAGATTATATAACAACCCATCCGGATAAGAAAAAAATGGTATTAGCAGTGTATGGCGACTTAAAAAAGGCGTTCGATGTGGTCAATCACACCATCCTATTAAATAAATTAGAACAAATTGGAATCAGGGGTCGCATGCATTAGCTTATATCGACGAAGTAAAAAGTGAACCTATAAACAGTGGAGTACCGCATGCCTGTTGTTGGACCCTTGCTATATTCCCTGCATATGTTAAGTCTAAAAAAGTGCAAATCTCTAGGCAAGGTATTACTCGATATTTGCTTTCTCATTTATCTATACAGATAGACAAAGCATTGGCTCGCGTGAGAAATAGCAAATTCTAGATTATGATGAAAATGAACGTTTTGAGACAATAGAAAATGTATCTAAATCGGCATGCTGTCTGTCTGTCTGTATGTCTGTGAGTCTGTATGTCTCTGAGTCTGTGTGTCTGTGTGTTTCTGTGTCGCTAGTCATTGTTGTGTTTCTCAAACAGATCTCAACGTAAGAAACTGAAATTTGACATATACTATCTGGCACGTCCAGGGAAAAACCCTACTGAATATCAGTGAAATTGGTGCACCAGGGAGGGTACGTCTCAGGGGGTCAATAAAATTGCGTTTAACCAAAAAATGCTTCAACTAAAAAATGTTCAGAGTGAGAAACTGTGGTATCGAAGAGAACTGAATATTTCTTCTCAAATTAACAGTTATTGAGAAAAGTGGTCTAATATTAATTTCCTTCAATTAAAGAAAGTAAAGTCTGTCTCCACAGTACTCATCATATCCAATTTGAAATGAATGTAAAGTAAATTATTTTATTTATTTTTCCACGTTTGTTTCGTTTCTCCCATTTATCTAGTTTATATCGTTATGTAATTTATCTTATTTTCCTATTTATCCTACTTATCTCATTTATCTCATGTATCTCATTTATATTTTTACTTACATATTTTTTATTTAACTTATCTGTTTCATTTGTCTAATTTATCTCACTTGTCTTATTAATCTCATATATCTCATTTGTCTCATTTATCTCATTTACCCTGTTTATGTAATTTAGCTCATCTGTCCCATTTATCTCTTTTATCATTTTGTGTTATTTACTTGTTTGTTTTATATAAAAAAATAAAATAAATGAAAATGATATTTTAAGTTAAAATGATATACTTCATTTATGTCAAATTGAATTTGATGACGAGAATGTACTATCGCTAAACACCTGGTAACGACCAATTTTTTTATTCCCGTATCTGAGTAAGGCGCTATTTTTCAAAAACTGTCACCACAGCTAAACGGGTTAAAATTCAAGGTGGCTCCCATCGTAAAATAAAAGATAGAACATGTTGCGGAAAATATTCTTTTTTTATACCAAATGCGGAAAAAAATAATAATAATAAACTTTTCTTAGAGTTTTGCAATTTTATTTAAACTAGTCACATTTTTACCCTGTTTCAATTAAAATACTCTCCCTCGTATACTCATTTTTGGTACATCCAAAATAGGTTTCACTAATAAACAATGAAACTTCCTACTGTTTGGAAATTCGCTTAACAACATAAAACTTGTCTACAAACAACCACAATTGCAGTTGTTCACTGTTCAAGTATCAGTGTATGAACAGAGTTGAAAGAATTCAGGACAGCTAATACAATATCAACTCGCATTCCCAAAAGAATTTGCCTTGCAGATACTCACCCCACAATGTGAAATTTCAAATCAGACAACAAGGAGTATTCTCCAGGGACTTCTCGCACACCTACAATGTTTACCGATGCTCCTTGATTGCGTTCTTGTGCTAACATCATCCGAACGCCTGCAACACCACAGGACTTGGGAAGGCATTCGCCTACGTTTAACTGCCTTGTCTGGAAAATAGTTCTTATGTAAATGCTAATCAGGTTTTAGTGAGATTATTATGTTTATTTAGTTTTTATAAAATCCATCTGATATATAAAATAATGTACACTGAATTGTTACGTAATAATACGAATACTGGCGTGATTCCAAGTTGTTTTAATATTTGAATTAACTCACCTATATTTTAAAAAGTGAAAACTTAATTGAATTATAGTAGGAGAAATCGCTTTAGTGACGGGACGTGCGGGGTAAGATGCGACATGAGGGCGGGAAATGTCAAACATATGACATCTTCCGTCTTTTACACCGCTTACACTAAAGCGAGAAAAATTATTGTTATTTTTGTTGGAACGTGACCGAGGAGGAGTTTCACTTATATTCTGTGATACTTCAGGTCCGCACTTAGTTTTGTTACCGATTTGTTTAGCAGTGCGTTGTATGAGAAAGTGTAATATTATAAGTAATAATTATTTTATATCTGTTTATTTGCTGATGTGTTTTTGAAAATAATATAAGAAGGTTGTCGTATTTAATGTAAAAATGTTTCGACCATGGAAGGCCTCTTCATCTACATCTTATTATGTTTGTGCGCACCTCTCGATACTGTTTCCATGAATTGTTAATTAATAAAGAATATCACACCTAATTAATAAGCCTGGCCAAGGTCATTAATCCTACAGAGACGTACTGGGTATGCATCATATCATACTTGAATACTTGAATAAGTACAATAATGAAAACAAAAATATTTTATATATTATTGTGATGTATGTTTTTGTACTATTTCGTTCGCTTTAAATTCTTTTTTATGTATTTCCTTATATTTTGTAAGCTTAGTGCTGCACATTATTATTAAACTGTTAAATGACGTTCACACATGTACATTGTATATCTAAGTGATAACTAATAATAAATAAATAAATAAATAAATAAATAAAATAAATGGAAATAAATTTTATTAATACTGGTACACTTTATAAAAATATGTACAAACAAAACTCACCTTCTTTAGCAGATTTATGAAGTAGCTTGGTTGTCGTTATCACAAACTGGAGCACTTCTATAATAACTGTGTAGCATCAGATATGTTTCTACAGTTGTCTCAGTAAGCGATGTTCGCTGTGGTGAAAAAATATGTTTGTATTTTGAAAAAAGACCGTTCGACATCTACGGAAGTAATACAGGTATAAGTAAAACACTCGGTGAACTCACTTAATGCAGCTGTAGATGCATCATCACAAACTTGTCTTAATTTGGTAAAATCAGGATCTTTCCGTAATACACTCTCGAATTTTTCAATAACGGGCTTATTTTTTGCGTCATTTATAGTCTGTAGCTGTGTATTTACGTCGTCCACTATTTGCAGCGATTCCACTAACCACAACAAAGTATTTTGCAATTTTTCTATTGCGTCGTGTAGTCCTCTATCGTTCCCCAACGTGTAAGAATCGGCTCTGGTGGTTCCGGAATACCAGGACACAGTGTGTGAAATGCTCGAAGCCGTTTAGGAGATTTGAGAAATACTTTTTTTGTATTTGCTATTAATGCATCTACCTCTGGAAAATATTTTCGAATCGTTTCTGCTACAAGATGCAACGCATGCACTTTAACGTAACATGTAAAAACCTACAATCGTCTCTTTAAAGAAAACGGCCCACCAAACGCATTGTCGCAGCACCGGCGGTCACAAACATCAACACTTGACTTGTTGACAGTTACATTTTTCGAAAGTCTCCAACACCACCCGCGTAATTGTTTCGCCAGTACATGCAGTTACTCTTTTGCTAACTAGTAAAAGTGGAAATGTTGGTTTAACAGGGTCGAGTACACGTACTATAACAATTAAAACAGAATTTTTTTTACAATCTGTTGTCTCGGCAACACATAACCACAGCCGTGTATTTTTTAACGCATATTTAATCCTATTTACAATGTCTTCACGAACACTTGGTCATATCTACGTAACGATGAACGACTTAGTAAATTCACCTGGGGATTGTATTTATTGCAGAAATCCCGAAATGCTGGTTTATCCAATATGCTCAGGGGAACATCACAGGCAATCAGCATTAACAGTAAATCAAACATAAACTGAGGTTCCAAAGAAGACACGCTATTTTTTTATTTTTATGCCGGTTACTATTGACATGAATTTTGCAGCCGTATTTATTCCAGCACATTAAGTCTTGATCACAAACTTTACAAATTATTTTACATCCATCATAGAATAAATCCGGAAATTCACCGATAAATTTATTCACTTTATCAGCGTACGGTCGTTTTCTACTCTTTACGCTCAACATTATTTATTATTTATTAGTACTCTATGCATCAACCGACAGATAACAACTGAAGTATGTCGTGTCATTGTCATCGTAAATAAGCGCGCGATGGCATTGTTATTGCGCCCGACCCTGAGTCTACCATCGCTTGGCCAGTCTTACTAATTAAAATACTTTAAATTGCAGTTTGGACTTCTCAACGTAACAACTATAACAACATATTAATCAAATTTTAGAACCAAAATATATATCATTACGAATCTTTTGCAATGGGTTTTAACTACTTTAATCATTTCATTTTGAAAACTGATAGTCTCTTTGAAGTTGATAGAAAGTTCCATTCAAATGATTATAAAATTGTAAAACTCCAAACAAAAGTTGTGACAACCGATACCCGAAAATATATTATTTTTAAAAATTCTCCGAGAATGGCCTTATTTATTTGATTTAGAAAAATATCATTAGAATAAGCTGTATGTAATTACTGTTTGGATCGATCTTAAAATTTTTACCAAAAACCAAAAAGAAATAGGCATCATTTTTTTCGTATTTTATTTTATCTGATGCTAAAGTATTCCATAGAATATACGTAAGTAAGCAAAATTTCATGGAAGGAAATCAAATTTGATTTATTAACAGGTACCCAAACGTCATTGATCACATCACAAGCGTGGGAGAACCTGTCACACTTTCATATCTAAGTAGGCTCAATACCTCAATTTTTGAGGAAGAAGTGAGTGTTCGCTCCCATATTGTAAATGTTACTACACAACCCTTGAAGAGGATGTTTCCCATAGCCTGCATGTTTACTGGATTTATCAGTTATCACCGATAAATGTATGGACGTGATCAGCACTCTGAGTAATTTATCCCATCCCATGGGTAACTTGCATGATCTTTGGCGTCGGAATCATGAAGCCTGTAATAACGATCCTAAGAAGTCGAACGAGATATTTCAAACATGCACCGTCAAGTTAATCATTGATCATTATCGAATAACTTGTTTATTTCATTATTTTAGATATTAACATTTTTATCGTCTTCTTAGCTCGCCCAACTATCTTTTCCGAAAATTTTAATAAAATATTTCCATGCATTCTAGTTGTTGAGGCCTTTTTTGAAAATCAATACAAACATAATTTTTTAAAAATAATTCCCAAAGAAAACATATTCTTAGATACTAATTTCTTATAATAAACCGCGATTAAGGCAAGATTTTCCCGTCTAGAATAAACTATAGTTAAATGGTCGCAGGAGAGCAGGAGTAGATGCAGCTTGTTTTAGATAGATGGGAGCAAACAAAAAGTAGTGGTCATCTGACATACCAAATTTAATTTATTCTTCAAATATGAGGTTAAACAATTACTGGGTCTTCTTCAGTTTATACATTCCTATGTATGAGCATACCGGAAGTCAACGATATCATGTATCAGCCCGCCATTTTTTTAAAAATCTGAATAAAATTTTCGAATTTAAAACTCACGTATGAGAAGTAAATGGACTTATTTAGACGAACATATATTATGAATACCACTTCCGGTTGCACCGGGAGTGTCAACAATTTTAATATTTTAAATTGAACTGCTTATATATTTTGACGTATTCTGATGCATGAAATTTTCTATACAATAAATCAAAATGTTTGACATTACCCTCAAATATAGCGGATATTTCAAATTTTTATGAAATTCAAAATTAATAGTTGAAACTCTTTGTATACTGAAAATTGTCCAAGTAGATATAGGGTATCATAAAATGATTCATTTTTGATATTTGGGTACAATATGAAGCGAATATTTTTTATTGTGAAATTATTTGAGAAAATTCTAAATATTTTTTTGCTGACGACATGGACTTCTCAAGAAGAAGAAATTAAAGTTTCTGTATCCCATACTTGCATTATAACCATGATAAATGGAAAAATATGTAACGCTTTGCAAAGCCACCCCAAAAGAAATGAACAATATAGAGAAAGTTGTCGAAAAGGAGGAGAACGAGGAAGCTTTTAAATTTGGACTGCGACGTTACATGCCTGGATTAAATGCCTCGAATGTTTGCTTCACGTATCCTATCGTTTAGATATTAAGAAGTGGCAAGCACGTGTTGAAGATAAAGGTAGTGTAACAGAGAGAAAACTTAATACAAAATGAATTTAGGACTAGAATGGGTCTGCTAGTTCATCAACTTAAAAGTGGAGGTAGTGGCACAACAAATGATGGGAACACGGCGAGAAGATTTTTTAAGGACCCAGCTACATCGGCCTCAACCACTGATATCGATGAATTTAAAAGATTTGCAAGCCATTTCATGTGGATACGGGGTTGATACTGATGCGTTCCACGAGTATGCCCTACAGACTGCGAGATTATTCATGTCCACGTGTCCATGTTGTTATATGCCGGCATCTGCACATACAATTTTAGTTCACGGTTCCATAGTTATTAAGTTCGCCTTATTGCCGATAAGTCAATTGTTCGAAGAGACGCAAGAATACCGAAATAAAGATCTTAAAAAATATAGAGAACATCACAGCAGAAAAATATCTCGTGTTGCAACGAATAAAGACCTATTCAATAGATTATTGATTTCATCAGATCCACTGATCACTTCTCTTTGCAAACTTGCAGAATAAGAAGTCAAAGTTGTTATCTGAAATCTGTGGACTCTTAAAAGAGCCCACAATTTCATCTTCTGAGGAGAATGTTACCAGATATCCCGATTCCGAAAGTGAACGTGAATGTGACACAGTCTCAACTCATACTGATGAATAACTGACGTTCCTCTCTTTGGTATTAATAAGAGTATACGCATCTTTTGCGTTAAAAAGTTATATATCTCCGTTAATTATTAATATCGTTCTATATTTTTTGCATTATTATTCTCGTATTTTGTGAGTTATTTTAAATAAAATGCATTCAAAAAAATGTATAAATTTTCACTTTATCAAAAAAACTACCCTCTACAAAGCCACCCCTGAATTTGTTATTTTTTATTTTTTTCATACATCATGAGTCATTTTAAATAGATTGCATGAAAAAACACGTGTAAATAGCCACTGCCAAGTAACCACCCCTTAAAACCCACCCCAGATTTATTTATTTCACCATTTTTCTCGTGATATATACGTTATTCCTGACTGATTAAAACAATAATCAGATTTTTGTCAACTTCTTTCTGATTTTGGACCACTGTGCAATCCATTGATTATCGAAATTCGCATCTAAACATTTGGTGACTATTCGGGCATTATAAGGTGGGGGCCCCATCCTGCTGAAAAAAAACAGTCTATCTTTGGCCCCTCTGGCAATTGATTTATAGTCATTGTTAATATTAGTCAAAAATTCCAGATATCCTTCGGTAGTCAACTGACCTTCAAAAATTATTGGAGGCAGCAACACAATACCAAACATGCCCAACCAAATATTCAAACCAAATTTGTCGTGCTAGTTTCCTTCTCTAAACAGGTGTTAATTTTATTGTACCGAGTATCTAATATTTTGCCGGTTGAATAACCCCAAATTTGTAAATCTTGATTCATCAGAAAATAGTACTTGCCTAGCAAAATCATTATTTCTTCTAATGTTAATTATAGCCCAGTCACAAAATATCACTCACTCTTCTTTCAAAATCGTTTCCATATAAATGTTGATTTATTTGATATTTAAAGTTTTTGTAATTGTGTTTCTTTAAAATTATTCTTGCAGACTGATGGCTAATATTTAACTGATCATCATTTTTCGGAAGGATACAGTCTTATCAATGTCAACAATGGGTAATACATTTACTTCAGTCTTCTCGTTTATAAGTACCCCTTCATTTTCATCATTTACCGGGTCAATTTTTCTAAATTGAGCTTCTAATCTTATGAAATAATTTTGCGGCTGGTGTCTTCTGTTTGGAAAACGTTGTCTGTAGTTTATTGCAGCAGCTCTAAAATTTTCCAGATTTCGCCGTAATTTAACAAAATGTCGACTTTTTCATTTTGTGTATATTTTTAATTGATATTAAAACAGTAAACGTAAAGGAGCAACAATCAATTAGTTATATAAAAACTGACAGTTCAAATAATATTTGTGATTCTCATTTATTTCCAAAGGTAACTTAGTTTATTTGCAAATTATTTTATTGCTCTAGATTAATATCTTTCATATGAGTCCAAAAGTTTTATATTTGCCACAATTCATTTATAATGAAATTCGTTAATTTACACCAATTTAAAGCTTAAATTATGACGATTCCTATAGGAAAGGTATAAATCGGGGTTACTATTTGAAAAAATATATAGTAATTGTCGCCCATGTTAGGAAAAAATTATTTTGAATTTTTTCAAATTTCATTATAAAGAAAAATATTCACTTTATATTGCACCCAAATATAAAAAAAGAACTATATTATGATATCCAATGCCTACTCGAAAAATTTTTATTATACAAAGAGTTTAAAATACTAATTTTGAATTTCATAAAAAATTTAAGTAAGTCCACCATATTTGAGGGTAATTTCAAAAATTTTGATTTATTATATAGAAAATTTCATGCATAATCAGAATATGTAAAAATATACAAGGGTATTTCATTTAAAAATTCAATGTTAATGACACTTCCGGTGGAACAGGAAGTGATATGGAAAAATGTATGTTTGTCAAAATAAGCCCATTTAGTTTTCATACGTAAATTTTAAATTTGAAAATTTTATTGCACTTTTTTAAAAAATGGCGAGCTGATACATGATCTCGTTGACACCCGGTATAAGGTTTAGCTTAAAAGACGCTCTTGGCCCATCTGGTTTTTAAGAAGGTCAAGACGAAATGCTTCTTTCGAAAGAAGCTATACATATTTATTTATTTATTTATTTAATACATATTCAACAGGAAAAAACCCAATTACAGGATACGGGGATAACTTGAATTAACGGTAACAGTAAAAAGAAAAATGGTAATAATAAAAATAGCAATACAAAAAAAAGAAAAAAAGAAGAAAAAGAAAGATGGTAATAAAAATGGTATAAACAAAAACGGTAACACTAAAAATAAGCACTTACGCTTATACAAATATGTATGCACACATATACATACACATGCACATACATATACACATACACCCATAGACACACATATATACGCACATACATACATACATAAATCCATACACACATACATACATACATACACACACCTATACACATACATACACACACACATACATACACACACATACATATATAAACACAGATTATATAGACATATTATTATAATAGTAAATGACTAGCTGTAAACAATTTTTAGCTGCCTGATAGTACAAAAGAATATATCAACCCTATCCTCCACGGTGCAATAATTAGAGATCATTTAATAAAGAGGAGATGCTTTGAGAATGTTGGTATTAGCTGTAGGAAGATTAAAAACATTGTTGTGCCGCACTAAAATCCTGGGCACCCGTATATTGATATGACTTAGAATATCTGGACAGTCAAAAATATTATTAACAATTTTATATAAAAATATAAGCAGATGTACAGATCTCTGTTTTGACAATTCTATGATGTCAAACCTTATTAATAACAAATTATGAAAAAACCCTCTTGGCGGATATATGCCATCTAATATATACACTGCAGATTTCATAAATCGTTTTTGTATTCTTTCAAGCGTCGCTACATGAGTAACATAGATTGGGTTCCAAACTATCGATGCATATTCTAATTTCGATCTAACGAAGGATGTATATAACAATCGATGTGTAAACATATTAGAAAACCCTTTCGAGTTTCTAATGACAAAACCTAAACATTTAATTGCAGATAAAGTGGTAACTTCAATATGTTTTAAGAATGTTAGTTTAGGATCAAAAGTTACTCCAAGATCTTTTATATTATCAGGCCTATTAAGTAATGCACCGTCCAATTTATAATCAAAATCAACAGGATTTTTTTTTAAATGACATAACATTACATTTGGAAGCATTTAGTGGTAAATTGTTATGTGTACACCACGAATTTATTTTATTAAGTGCAACTTGCAACAGTTCACACTCTTCGTAAAAATTCACTTCACACAGTAGCTTAAGATCATCTGCATAAATCAGATAATGTACACATAGGTCTGACACAATATCATTGCTAAACATGATAAAAAGGAGAGGTCCAATTCGTTATGTCATTCCTATTGCCTTTTTCATAAACAGGGCACACTCTAGACAGTTTCCAAGACTGGAAAACATGACGTTTTTATAATTAAGTTAAATATAGCTGTTAGAGGAGTAATAAAAGCCGATGCACAATCCTTGATTAAGAATGCAGGTATCAAATCAGGTCCCATAGTACAGTTTGGTTTGAGTCGTTTAATCGCTTTACCATCTTCATCCTGAGTAATGAATGGAATGTCGATTGTATTTATATTTCGGTTCGAGGATACATGGGAGCAACCGGGAGCGTAAATGACTCAGAAAAGAATTTGACAAAGCTATTAACCATTAGTTGGGGATCTTCAATATCTTCCCCATTATATATAACAATTGAGGGGATAGAGGAAATATCCCTTTTAGAATTTATATAGGACCAAAATTTCGGGTTGATGTTTATATCCATTTCTATGCCTTGTACAGCACGTTCACCTCAATTTTTATTTGCGATCTTAGTGACTTGAATCTATTTCAATAGTTTGTCTCCATTTTTTTTTGTAAATTTTTAAAGCCTTGTCTTTTGTTTTTATCTTTTATATAATTTGGCCATTAAACCACGGTGGACAACATTTACCCGTAACTTTTTTTTTGGTATATTATTTTCGAAAATATTATTTAGTGTATTGTTTAAATCAGCAATAGCCATGTTTGGATCTGCATATTGATTGAGAAGGTCCCAGTTAGTATTATTAATTTCTTCATATAAAGATAAAAAGTTTGCTATTTTAAAATTGAAATCGGCATGTACTTTGATGCGAAAATTATTTCTTTTTCTATTAGACTTTGCAATTTGAATTTCTACAATCAACGCGGAGTGGTAAGGGTCTTCTAGTAGAATAATCTACAGTGCTTTATTAACTACACAATTTGTATTACATAATACTAAATCCAATAAGCGCCCTTGAAAGTTCCGTATATTATTACACTGATTAAGACCACAGAAATTTATGAAATTTTGTGTCTGCAAAAAATTAGGCTTTGATGTATTTCCAGCACAGCAATTTATATATTTATATATAAGCCCATTTACTTTTCATACTTGAGTTTTAAATTTGAAAATTTTATTGCACTTTTTAAAAAATGGCGGGCTGATACATGATCTCGTTGACACCCGATATAAGGCTTAGCTTACAAGACGCTCTTGGCCCATTTGGTTTTTAAGAAGGTCAAGACGAAAAGTTTCTTTTGGCAGAAGCTATACATATGGGCAATGTGCATAAGTTTTTAAAAAATGGTGGTTGAAAATTGCACATTACTATATCATGTCTCAATATAAATCACAGTTTCTTAAAACAGTTCTTAGAGAAGTATGTTATAGAGTGTCTCCTTTGATTAATTTTATCTCATCTCATGATTGATCTTTAATAAAGGACAGTATAAAGAGAACACTATGATTACTACAACTCTCTGTTAACGCTGATTTAACTAACATACACAGATTCAGTGTGCTTCGAATATATTTCAGATTCATCGACTATATTACCATCAAGTTTTCATCTTCATTCGGTCAATGATATTACTTAGAATACAGCAGAGTTAAATAAATTATCAAAAACAGTAGCGCAGAAACTCAGTATAAACCACTTTTTATTAGAATATTTATAATTAGTGGAAACGTTCATATAGGTACAAATTGTTAATTAACGTGGAGATCTGATCCTTACAATTTTTTTTGCAGTCCTCTATATTTTGGATTCACTTTGTAAAGGAAAATACTGTTGAATTAATATTAATGTGTATTCAAATATGACATTACCATGCAATATTCTTTTATTTGTACCATTACCATAAAGAGAAATAGAACTGTAAATAGATTATTAAGAAAGCAAGGTCGTTTAAGTAGCGTGGAATTTGCTATTAACAGCTAATTTAGAACAATTGACGTATATTACATTTATTGCCAAGAAATGTTGACATTTACAGAATTAAAAATTAAATCACTATAATTCTACAGATCTGTCACATTTAAATTTTTTCCGAATTCTAAATTTGTGAATTGGTTTCATTTTGTTAAATTGTGAAATAAGTATAAAGTGGTTATATTGTTCGGACTCAAAACTAATCAAAGTTGGTATTAGTTAATCAATTTAATTTTATTATAATATTTATTTTAGTTTTATTTTGTTTACACAAAAAAAATAATAGTTATTTTTAAACTGACTTGGAACGTGGGCTGATTTCTTAAACTAGGGCTTGGTGGAGTAGTTAGCTAGATCGCGCGATCTCTCCATCGTAGCTGCGGATTCGAGTCCCGTCACCGGCACTGGCAATGTCACCGGTAAACGCGAGTGCTGGTTCGAGCAGTGACACTCACAGCGATATCTTATCACAACGCGGCAATACAGGCATTACACATAATTCTCTTATAGTACACTGAAAAACCGACAAAAACGTTTAAAAAAATTTTTTTAAGGTACAACCACATGGGACCTTCACAGAATAATAGATTAGGCCCTTGGCCATCTAAAATGGGAAATTACAACATTTTCTGGGAGGTCCAACTTTTTTTATTATGAAAAATGTCATAAATCTGTCAAAATTAATTTTTCGTACTTTTTTCACACATCCCTCACGATATCTCCGGAACCAATTGAGATAATCAAGTTTTTTTTTTTTTTAATCGATAAAGGAAACGTGAGCGGAGGTGACTGAATTAATTTAGTCTTTATGGAAAACCTAGTTTTTTATAAAATTAGGTAATACTTTAACATTTATTTTTCTTGCAGTACTTTTTTCAGTAAGCGAAAAACTTTTTTTGTTTTAAGGAATTTTGCCTCAGTATATGCATAGGGAATAAAATTAACACATCAAGGAAGTTTTTAAAAAAAAACGCAATACTCTACGACTTGTACGTTTCAAGTTATTGTTATTTGAAATTAAGTTTCTGCGGGCAGGATATCTCCCCCGGTTCTACTGTGCTTTAATCAGTGTGTTATGCGTGTTGTGGGTGCACACTATTAAGTATTATTTTTGACATATTTTTAATATAAATTTTATTTTCATAAGCACTTAGGTTTTACTTATCATTATTTACATTGCACATTATTTAAAATCCATTATATTTATACATTAAAACCTAAAATTGAATTAAAAAAAAATACGAAATAATTATTTATTTTAAAACATAAATTTAAAACTTGTTATAAAAATATTTTAAAAATCGTCAACGTCGGAATCTAAAAATATCTAGACAGTTCCTTGGTTGCAGCAGTTTGCATATTTGCACTCACTGCAGCATTTCAAACCTTGAGCAAAACAGGTACATCTGTTGTTACAGACCCTGTCGGAACATCTTATTGACAAACTTTGCCTTACAATATCGGGCACAGATTTTTGACTAGAAAAAGTTGCCTTCCAAACATTTTCTTCAAATATCCAACCGTATCGAGTTGGATCTTCCATCTGCATGTATTGTATATGGCTATTATACTAAATTTTTAATTGATACAGACACCTGGCTCCGTGGTCTAGAGGTAATGTACTTGCCTCAAAACTTCGGGGTCCGGGGTTCGATTTTGTTTGTACAATGCCGAGTGTGGCATTCTAATTAAGTTTTTGTGATGTATTTTAATATGCAATAAATGTTTTAAATTGGAATTGGAATTGGTTCGATTCCCGGTCGAGGAACTGGGATTTTTCTGTGAGAGAGATTAATCGTAGTATACTCGGACATTGGGTGTGTGTCCATTGTCTCTAAATCTGTAGCCCTCTCCCACACAAGGTCATTCCAGACCTTCAGGGATAAAGAGGGTTGTAATTTCATGTGGTGTTATTATTATATTATACCAAAAAAGAAAATAATTACATGTAGGTGTTTTGTTTCTTTTTTTAATAGGTATGGGCGATCTAGAAAAATAATTATTACCTTTTTAAATGTTGTCTAAAAGCATGGTCAGTAGGAGGCAGCTGAGAAGCTGGCCGATTTGTACTTGTTGTTAAGTCCCATCTCATTCAGGGATTTTATATTTTTGTTTTTATTCTTATATAAATAAAGCGTATATTTTACCCCTAATTCCATCGCTTTATCCTCTGACAGAAAAGGAAGGTTTTCTAAATCTTTTAAATTATTTAAATTTTTATATAAAACATAGAATGCCGTTTTCTTCCCTATTTTATACATGGCATTAGTTGTGTCACAACCAGTTAGGCAATGAATCGTTAATACTTTCTTGCAAATTTCCTCTCCTAAATTTGCCACAATATTGTTAATTGACAAAAATTGTATATTCTTACTATGTCCTAATTGTATAAATATATTCCTATGGGACATATCTGGTGTTTCACAGTAATAATGTGAAAGCAAAATCAGGACATCAGTATCAACAGATTTTACCAGATTTGTATTACCTGATTTTAATTCTGATAACATAAAATAAACATTCCATTGTTAAGCATTAAATAATATGTAAAAACTCAATAAAAATAATACTCATTCGCATTCACATTACGCAAAGAAAAGCTTGTTTCTAAATGACAATATATTATGTATAATATAAGATTACTTGTATTCAATAGTCTACACTGTACACACTTGAGTGGCGCCGCAGTGAGGCGCATCTAGGATCGAAAAACTCGTAACTTTAAAAAACAAAATCTCGAAAACTATAAGTCGTAGAGAACTGAATTTTTTTTTTAAAAACTTCCTTGAAGTGTAAACTTTATTTCATACACATATGGTATGACAAAATTCCTTAAAATAAAAAAAGTTTTTCGCTTACCGAAAAAAATGCAGCAAGGAAGATAAACGTTCCAGTTTCACCTAGTTTTACAAAAAAATTAAATTTTCCATAAAAACGAAATTAAAGCAGTGACCTTCGCCCACATTTCCTTTATCAATTAAAAAAAAAATACCTACAATTATCTCGATTGGTTCCGGAGATATCATGAGGGATGTGTGAAAAAGTAAGAAAATTTAATTTTGACAAATTTATGACATTCTTCGTAATAAAAAAAGTTTGACCTCCAAAAAAAATGTTGTAATTGGCCATTACAGATGGCCAAGGACCTAGGCTATCATGCTGTGAAGGTCCCAAGTGGTTGTACCTTAAAAAATTTTTTTTCAAGAAGGAAGCTACTTTTTCCTCGTTTTACGGTGCACTATTAACGGGCATACAGACTTCGGGAACAGCAATATGGGGGAATTACAACAAGTTTTATATATTGTAGCTAATTTAACTGCTTAGTTAACGAATTTGCAGACCCAGTTTCGGTGCACTCTAAGGATGAAGGAGGATCGACGAGATTTTCCACTAACGCTCAACATGAAATTCCAGCATTCAATTACTGCCTCACATTTCATTCAAAGCGTAGACAACTTACAAGAATTGTACTTACTGGATGATCCCAACATGATTATTCTAGTAAGAAAGAAGCTAAAAAGGTGCTGCCGAATTGTGGAAAGATAGCGAACCAAATCATTCTAGTTGGAACTTCTTTAAGATAAGTTTTTGATATTTGATTTGAAATTACCATCTGTTAAAATTCATCGACGTCTAAGTGAACGAGTACAATTTTCTGATGAGTCATTAAAAACATATGTATTGTCCATGAACAATTTAGCTAGCATGGGAGATATTGATAGGGTAAGTCTTATGACATTCAAGGCATGAGTGATTCACAATTAGTTAGTCAATTTTATGCAAATCTATCTATTTCAACTGATGAACTCTTGGCAAAGGCAGAAATTTTTTATTCATTTCACTAACCACGTAAAGCTACTTCTTAAAAGTAGAAACTCAAAAAATCACCTCAAAACTAAATTCGAATAAGATTGATACTTTTAAACAAGATTCTGCTACAACTAGTACCTTTACTACAAAAGAAAGGGAATTTTTCGATAATTCAATTTGCCCCTATTGTACCAATAGTTCTCATAGAATGAAAGATCGTGACTGTAAATGAACGACCTATCAATGCCCTCATAGATACCGGTTCTTCAGTAAACTTAATATCTGAGAGTTTGGCGAATTCTATCGAACTTGACATTTTAAATGAAACCGAGCCAACACAAATATACTCTGTTCACTTAAACTTTGCAGCGCGAGCTAGGCTATAGCACAAACTGCGCGCTGATTCTTGGTGAAGACGGCAGACAGATATACATAAGTGCAAAGTTCCTATAGCGGTTCATCTTTATGTTTATTTTATTTCATACACATCGGTCGTAATTGGACGTTTCACTCACTTAAGTGCAATCCAACACTGCAAAATTTAAGTAAATAGAGTATAGTTAGTTTATCCGGGATAACGTGCCAAAGTGTAGGAGTGGCAAAATTTGAACACAACATGACCTCCTATTTAGTTAGGGATTCTGACATACCAGTTCCTTTCGGTTTGGGTGCAGAATTTTTAAATTGCCCAGGAGTTATTCTTACTGTACAAAATGGGTCCCTAATAATTATCCTGATAATGACTATGATATACTGCCGGACATCAAAATTGGTTCCGATGTTCCTGAAAATGCAAAACAAAATGCATTCACTTATCAGTCAAGCCATTTCACAAGGTCATTCTTCACAACCACATTTTACCAATTTCGAAATGGAAATACAAGTCTCGTAAATTTGCTAAACCAGAACGCGAATTTATAGAGGTCACCATTGAAGATATTCAAAACCAAAGTATAGTATGTCCTAGTAGATCCAATATGCTTGCCCAGTTGTAATTGTTGAAAAATATGCGGCTCCTATGGAGACTATAGAGCTTTGAATCGAATCACCATCAAAGATGAATATCCCTTACCTCGGATTAGTGACCAAATTGATTTTCTATCTAATAAAACCTACTTTTCTGTACTTGACCCTAAAAATGGATTTTTTTCATGTACCTGAGGCTGAGTCCTGTACGAACAATAGTCTCTTCGTTCATGCGCCGAATTTCGTGCAAAGTGCTCATAATAACAATGAATATATTGGTGTAAATAAAACTGTGGACTTAATCTTGCGGTCTTACTGGTTTTCTCAACTTCGTCGTTATGTTCAAAAGTACATAAAAAACTGCAGTCCATGCTTACTTAAACCTACTTAGTCAGTTACCAACGCCTAATCAATGTTGGATATTCATTTGCAAACATACCCAACGTATTAAGTAGATTTCTGACGCCAAAGCAACGTTGCTAAATGAATTGGACGTAAGTAGGTTTATGAGGTGCAAGCAACGGTGCTTCGACGTTTTATCATAACTATAAAATTTAAGGAGCTGCTTGACTGCTATTTGTAATATTGTTGACGTTGAAATTAGTAAAAAAAGTAATTAGTAGTCGGTGATATGTTACTTGGACACTTTTATATTTCATTTAATTGTTATGTTGAGATATTCCGTTTTACCTACTTCAAAAGCAATCTGCTCCCCTATTTTGGGCAAAATATATTCTTAAGTGAAATTTCCAATCAAACTACCAGTTGTAAAATTACTTTGGTACCACCAATAAGAACAAAAATTGTAAACAGTATTAAACAAGAAATACGCGATGAAAACTTATGGTTAACTATCGACGAGACTACTGATTCCAAGAAACACAGTGTAGGTAACGTTCTAGTACTTTGCGTCCAAATTGACTGTCGGCTACCTTTTTATTAGCCAGCAAGAGGTTGCAACAAAGATATGATCAAGCAATCCAACATCAGCTAGTAACGGATACATTAAACAAATTTAAAATTTTTAGAGACCAAACTTTAATGTATGTAACCGATGCATTAATTCGGCCGTTGCCTCAAATTTGCATGTCCCATTTTAGTACACATCATTTGTATACTCCATGCTCTGCATGCAAGTTATGCAAGTGTAGATCGTTTCATTGTAGATACAAAAGCAGTGTTTCATCAAATAACGTAAAGGAGAATAGCATAAAAATTGTCGAGGCATTCCTAAATCTACTCAGCTTATTTTTACACCCTGAGAAACTTGATTAATATAAACTTGAATTTCGAAAAATGTACGCCTTCGAGGAGCTCCTACAATTCACGCCACGTATGTACAACCATACAGGTCTTACTGCCATCTCTGATGCACCACATTGGGATGTCTTGCGGCGCCTATGGAGCAACATGAGACAGTACGTTTTATATTCAAAACTGATCAAGGATGCCAAATTCATAGCCAAAATCAAGAATTAGCAAATGAGAGATTTTGGTGTATTTCTAAACACACTGTATGATTAAAATTTAAAGATGGACGTGACCAATATTATGGCCCTTCTACGCCAAAAAGCTCTTGGCTACCTACTGCACCTATGCCCAATTTTTATTTACCTTTATTTTACTTAAATAAGTTATTTAAATAAATTAAGTAATCTTTCTACAACTTTCTTACAATTGGGTCATTTCAGTAATCGAATCACGATTTTGTACAGAATTAACAACCTTATGTTCACATTATGTAATCGGCTTAGTCTCGAATAAAATAAGAGACATATTCAAGTAAAAGTTATGTTATAACGTTGTAAATGTATTATAATTTATTACTGCTTATTTTGTAATTAATTAAAGATTTAATTAAGTATTTATGTATTTTAATTAATACTTAAAATTTCAGTTTTATTTAATGTTTACCTTTGTATCAAGCATAATAATTATCTGATGAATATGGAGAAAATTTATGTCTGATTATAAAAGTTTTGGTGAAATTGTTTTGAAAAAAATTATAAAATAAATTTAGTCACGAATCTAGGGTGTACTAATATTATGTAGATAATATATCCAGCAAACATTGATAGGTTGGCCATCGGTTGAGTTCAGGTTGTGTTTTTCTATATTTATTTTTATGTCTACTCTGATAACGAATATATATATATATATATATATATATATATATATATATATATATATATATATATATATATATATATATATATATATATATATATATATATATATATATATATATATATATATATATATATATATATATATATATATATATATATATATATATATATATATATATATATATATATATATATATATATATATATATATATATATATATATATATATATATATATATATATATATATATATATATATATATATATATATATATATATATATATATATATATATATATATATATATATATATATATATATATATATGTAAAAATTAACCCGCGTCTAGCTATTTCCCTGTACTTATTCATTTTCCTGGGTCCGGAATCCCACGCAGCTGGCTATAGTCGCCACGTTGCGAAACTTGGATGTCGCTCTCATACCAGAGTCTTCCAGGTGGAAGCCACAAAGGTTGTGACTGGCTGTCTGTCAGTGGTTTTCCGTTTAGTGTCTTTTCTGAGTTTTGTCCATCATTTTAACTCAGCTACACCGTGCTGATGAAGACCAATTAGTCAGAAACACATGTCCACGGTTTGCATCTTTCTGCCATTTGCAATTTTGCATTTTTTCCACCTTGCAAATTTTTTTTCTTTATGCGGGAATACCCGATTCATTTCTACATTTTTACTGTTCGTAACTAACCCGCGTCTAGCTATTTCCCTGTACTTATATATATACATATATATATATGTATATATATATATATATATATATATATATATATATATATATATATATATATATATATATATATATATATATACAGGGGTGAGCCACGGTGGGTGGAGTATTAGAAGTATATGGAGAATGGATCAACCGATTGCTTTGAAATTTTGGTTACCAAGATAATCGAGTATGATCTCTCCAAAATATTTTCGAAAGTGCGGTGTTGCCACTTATACGTGTAACTGGCAACATCTTCGTTATTTTAAATGGAATGCCCTGTATATTTTTGCATTTTTTGGATCGTCGTCTCTTTCTGAATAACTTTTGTTAATATTTCCCTATACCTATCTTAAGCCGTTTTCGAGATAATAATTCTTTTCTGAATTTATTGCCAAAAATTTGACTTTCAGTAAATCGTGTTTTCTCCTACCTACGCGGCAATTAAAAGATAATTTTTTAGTTGCGGCTAGGCAAGGCCTGGGGGCATCTCCTCCATTAATCACATGTTTCGAATATCATACAGGGTGAGTTAGAGAATGCTCTCTATTAGTGGCTTAGAAAAATGCACGAAAGTCAATTTTTTTAAATGGAATGCCCTATATATTATTACTGATTCGGAAAGGCGATACATTTACCTATTTAAAAAGGTATATACTCTATATCTAATGCACACCGTTTTCGATTTATGGACATTTTTCTGTAACCTTACCAAGAATATTAGTCTTTTGGTATATCATAACGGGTGGGCCATGAAATTTTTGTTTTTTCATTTTGTAATGACAACAGATGTTATTTTTCTAAATAAATTTGACGTTAGTGATATTTGCACCTAATTTGAATAGCACAAATATGGCAGAAAATAATTATACAAATACGGTTTTAATTGATTTGTTTATTATCCATGGAGAGTGCAATAAGATTATCAGCAGAACTTCAGCAGAAGATTTAATGAGAAATATCCGAATTTGCCGCAGATGAACAACAGAAAGTTTTTACGAATTCAGAGGAATTTTATAAATTTTGGTTCGTCATTAAGAGAAGCAAGAAATTTACCTAAATCTGTGACATCTGACGAGGTAAATGAAATCAATGTGCTAGCATATTTTCATGCAAATCCCCAGTATTCCATACGTTGTGCTGAGCGGGATTTAGCATTGCCATATTCATCCATTCGAAGAATACTAGCAAACCATAAAATGCATAATTACAAATTTACAAGAGTCCAATTTCTCATGCCTCAGGGTTATCTACAGAGAATAAAATTTTATGAAATGTTACTTGTACGTATGCAAGAGGACTCCAATTTTTTAAAGAAAATTGTATGGACTGATGAATCAAAATTTTCTAGGAAAGGGATTTGTAACACACGAAATCGTCACCATTGGGCCACATACAACCCCACGTTACTAGAGAGGCTGGCTTTCAAGTCAAATTTAGTTTCAATGTGTTTTGTATGTTAATGGATGACAAAATAAAATATTACATATACGACGAAAAAATTGAATTCCAGAAAATATTTAGATATAATTAGAACAATTGTGGAAGACTTCCTTGATATCAATTGAAAAATATATAACTTGTTGGTATCTACTCGACGGGGCTCCTGCACATTGTACACACGAAATTAGTATGGAGTTGGACCGCTTTTTCGATGATCGTTGGATTAGACGTTTGGAACCGTGGAATTGGCCTCCAAGGTCCCCTGACCTTACCCCGTCAGATTTTTATCTTTGGGGTACTCTTAAAGATAGAGTTTATAAAACCACAGTCCACAACAGGGAAGAATTAGAACGTCGAGTGATTCAAGAGATTGAAAACTTGGACCCCGCTGAAATAAGAGCTGCTACAACAAACGTCGTCCATCGTCGTATACAAAAGTGTCTGGAAGTTAACGGTCTACATTTCGAACAATTATAACAATATTTTTAAGATTTTTATATTTATTACTGGTACTGGTATCATTTGTTATTGCTACTTAGACTTTGTTACTGTTGTTGCTGCTTAGTTATTATTTTTTCCTAATACTGACACTGTTATTGTTCTCTTAATGATGAACCAAAATTTAGAAAATCCTCTGATCTGCGGCAAATTCGGATATTTCTCATTAAATCTTCTACAAGTTCTGCTGATAATCTTATTGCACTGTCCATGGATAATAAACAAATCAATTAAAACCGCGTTTGTTTAATTATTTTCTGCCATATTTGTGCTACATAGCTATTCAAATTAGGTGAAAATATCACTAACGTCAAATTTATTTAGAAAAATAACATCTGTTGTCATTACAAAATGACAAAACAAAAATTTCATGGCCCACCCGTTATGATATACCAGAAGATTAATATTTTTGGTAAGGTTACAGAAAAGTGCCCATAAATCGAAAACGGTGTGCATTAGGTATATAGTATATTACCTTTTTAAAGAGGTAAATGTATCGCCTTTCCGAATCAGTAATAATATATAGGGCATTCCATTTAAAAAAATTGACTTTCGTGCATTTTTCTAAGTCACTTGTAGAAAGCGTTCTCTAACTCACCCTGTATGATATTCGAAACATTTGGTTAATGGAGGAGATGCCCCCAGGCCTTACCTAGCCGCAACTAAAAAATTATCTTTTAATTGCTGCGTAGGTAGAAGAAAACACGATTTACTGAAAGTCAAATTTTTGGCAATAAATTCAGAAAATAATTATTATCTCGAAAACGGCTTGAGATAGGTATAGGGAAATATTAATAAAAGTTACTTAGAAAGAGACGACGATCCAAAAAACGCAAAAATATACAGGGTATTCCATTTAAAATAACGAAGATGTTGCCAGTTTTACGTATAAGTGGCAACACCGCACTTTCGAAAATATTTTAGTTGGAGAGATCATACTCGATTATCTTGGTAACCAAAATTTCAAAGCAATCGGTTGATCCATTCTCCATATACTTCTAATACTCCACCCACCGTGGCTCACCCTGTATATATATATATATATATATATATATATATATATATATATATATATATATATATATATATATATATATATATATATATATATATATATATATATATATATATATATATATATATATATATACAGTATGTCCGCGGATGGGGTTTACAATAGGTGTAATGGCTAAAATTTTTAACTTTTCGAGAAAGTGTTATTCTTTATAAAAGTTTTTGCTTGTCTAAAAAATAGTAGTGACGTTGACAAAAATTATATTTTTTATACGGGGTGATCAAAAATTACAAAAACTTGAAATTCCGTAAGAGTAAACTGGTTCTATTTTTTATTTTGGAATAAAATGTGAAATAAAAAAGTTGTTTCCAATTATATGGTCTGTCCAAATCCAAAATTTCATTTGAATATTGCAATGTTTCCGAAAATAGTGAATTTTTAGTAAAATACTAGTCGGTTTTTGTCAAATTTTTATATAGCTAATTGCATTCGAACAAGGAGAATAAATACCTGATAAACAATTTTGATTTTATAAAAGTGCATACATATTTGAAGTTTCTGACTTTATTAAATATCACAATTCAAAAATTCCTCCACCAAATTGAAGGCACGTTTCCATTCGTTTTCGAATGTTGTGAAAACTACTTCTAACTTCCTCAATGGAAAAAGATTGCGCAGCTGCCGAAATGCCCTGCTTTAGAATTTCAACGTCGTTGTCTATGGGTTGTCGGTAGGTAATTTGTTTTCGACGCCCCCAGAGAAATGTATCCGCAATTGTCAAATCTGGACTTCTTGGTGGCCACAAAACTGGACCGCCTCGTTCAATCCACCTTTGCCCAAATTTGCTATTAAGCCAATTACGTACGACGCAGGCATGATGTGCTGGTCGTCCATCCTGCTGAAAATACATTCTATTACGATATTCTAACGGCAAGGCTTCTAACTGATCAAAAAAGAATGTATTAAGCATATGTAAATAAGAGTTACTATTGCCCGTATTTCCAAAAAAGTATGGCCCTATTATGCCATGATACGAAATAGCGCACCAGACATTTACTTTTTTTAAAATATTGCCTTCCGGTAGAAATTCTAAATTTGGGCTTGGTCTCACTCCAATACCTTACATGTTGTGAAGCTACAGTCCCATTTGTTGAAAAAGTCGACTCGTCGGAGAACATAATAAATTTATAAAAATTCGTGTTGCCACCTAAAATTTCATTTCCTAACCATAAACAGAAATCTAGTCATTTTGCTTCATCCCCTTCTTCTAAGGTATGGTTAAAATGTGGTTTGTATGGAAATATTTTATTTTCTTTCAAAATTTTTTGGATGCAACTTTTTTTAACCATTTCCAAATGCCGGACTCGATTTCTCAACGAAATTTTGGGATTTCCAGCAACAGATGCCAACACTAATAATGTGGCGGCGTCATTTTGATCATATTTTTTCTTCGCTTTCTTTACGTCAAGCACTGAACCAATTTTTTTAAATTTTTTGACCAATTTGTGAACTGCCATTCTCGAAACATTGGGAAATCTCTGACTAAATTTTTGAATAACGTAACGGTATGAACTTTTACCGTCTCCATAACACTGTACTAAAAAAAATTCTTTGCTCGACAGTTAACATTTTAAAAATTATTTTTTTAATGCAGATATGTCATGATATGTAGACGTAACTAGGTAACAACGCACCTAACAATCAAAAAGAACATTACAGGAATTATACAGGATGTTCCTAAAATAAAATTCTACTAAAAATTCACTAATTTCGGAAACATTGCAATATTCAAAAGAAATTTTGGATTTGGACAGACCATATAATTAGAAACAACTTTTTTTATTTCACATTTTGTTCCAAAATAAAAAATAAATCTAGTTTACTCTTACGGAATTTTAAGTTTTTGTAATTTTTGATCACCCCGTATAAAAAATATAATTTTTGTCAACGTCACTACTATTTTTTAGACAAGCAAAAACTTTTATAAAGAATAATATTTTCTCGAAAAGTTAAAATTTTTAGCCTTTACACCTATTGTAAACCCCATCCGCGGACATACTGTATATATATATATATATATATATATATATATATATATATATATATATATATATATATATATATATATGATATAAAAAATAAATGTAGTTAGTTTAGTGTACATTGAAAAGTACATTAGAAAGGTGAAAGTCTCCGCACTAGTGTTATTGAGATAAATGATATTCTATGCAATATTAGACCAATGCATTTTGATTTCTTTATGGCATATGTTGAAATGTTGTGTTCCTACGTGCCTTTACTATTGGCCGCTAACTCATTTCAAAAGCAAATACATTGTATTCAGATGTTTGCCTAGTAAATGCAAAAGTTGACAAATTATTTTGTTTCTTCCATTGAACCAACCAATTTATGGTTTGCTGGGTATTTAGGTATTAGTGAAATTAGTCAAATATGAGTATGTTCATTTTAGAATATTAGATATTGAAAGGAAAATAAAAAAAGATATTATGCACATTATGTTCAATACGACTAACTCAATAATGTTATTTTTAATTATAACTATTCTGTTCAGTTTTATTCAGTTTTAATTTGTTCAGTTTTATAATCCAATATTCATTGTTTGACAAAAAGCCGGGAAAGTAGTTGTTTAAAAACATGTGTTATTATAAGTTTTTGTAAAAGTTAAAACATAATAATTAGCAAACATTTTTGCCGTTAATATATTTCCATTTCATTCCTTATTTGATTAGATCTTTTACTAAGAAGGATAGCAATTTTTTTTTAATTATACTAATACTAACCCTACGGAGATTTTTCCCTTATACAATTTTAATTATTCTGTTCTCTGAAGCCACAGATATTTAATACATTAGGATTACTAAGATTCCCAGTTACATTCGGAGCTTTGAAAATGTCACACTGATGACGCAAAGATGCAGAAACACGTGTCTCTGAATGTCTTAAAGTTTAAAGTAATTGTTGCATTGGTGAGTACTTTTGTTTTATTTGCTTTTGGTTGTATTGAGTAGAACAATTATAATTAATAACATTGTTGAGTTAGTCGTACTGAACATAATAGGCATATTATCTGTTTTATAATCCAATATGCAGCGCTTGGCAAATAACCGGGAAAGTTGTTGTTTAAAAAAATATATGTTATACTTATCCATGAAAAGTTTTTGTATAAGTTATAAAGTAATATATTTTCTTTAGACTTCGTAGGATTGAGGCTAATAATTAAAACAACAAACAGTTTTTAAAAAGTCTACGTTTCGAATTAAATTTATTTCATCTTCAGGATACTGTAATAAACCACAATGGTAATTTTGCGAAGAAACCATGTACATATAAAAATAAATTATACACTTTTAACAATTTTTTCGCACAGAATAGAGATTATTTAAAAAAATTTATATTTACTCAACATTCATTGAAAAGAAAAAAATGACAACAAAAATTAAATTAAAATGAGAAAAAGTGATGTAATTTAAAAGAGGTTAAAACAGAATTCGTACCTAAAGATTATTTGCTTTTTATTTACTTTTTGGTAAAAGCAATCATAAAGTTACAAAAGCATATTAATTACGTATTTGAATTAATAATAATCTGTACTTGCATTTAAAATCGTTTGTTGTTGTCAAAATAATAAGTAAATAGTAGATTAAAACATCAAACTGATAACAATTATACACAAAACACGATACAACTACCTACTGTTACTCTTGAATCTCAAATACGAAATGAACTGCAATAAATAAAATCATATTTATTCTACTAATAGTAGGTATACAAATACATGTGTATTGTGTAGATAACGAAAGGCATGCAATGCAGACTTATACAATATGTATGTACATTGAAAATTTAAAAACTGCATATTATGGATACTTACATATACATTTCTTATTTTTTATTCGATTAATAATATTGAAATAAGCAGTGCTTAAATTATCAGTATCTGTTCTTTTGTTCACGCTATATTTCTATTGTTTTGACAAATAGTGTATAGTCACTGTTTTATATTTAGCAGTAATTTTTAAAGAATTTTTAATCTGTGTAAATGTATAATAGGGAACTTGCCTATAATTTTAAAAATATAAATAATACTAAAAAACATATCGTAACGTTGTAATAAAACGTGTACTTCACAAAAAAATAAGTTTTCTAATTCCACACGATCAGTATAAAGGATTTAAACAGCGATAAAATTGAAGTGGCCCGAAACGAGCTACTACTGACTGTGACGTCACACCATACCATATTCGGTAGTCGTCGCGCCGGGAAGCAATACAATCAGATGTTTACCGGTGTTATAAGACTGTGGTTGATTTGTTAGTGACTGTTCTGATATAAATATATAATTGTATTTTATAGTACCGCTTAATGTAGTTGTACAGATATTTTAAAATGACTGATCAAGGTTTTTCAAAGGGCCAATCTGATAATTTGCCTAAAGTGGATATGTTTATGGTGGCATCATTTATACAAAATAGTGAAAGTTTTTCCCTTGGAGAGGCCCGCGGGGTCAAGGCAGAGAAGTATGTATTTTTTTTAGCTTTTAGTAATAATTTATAAACATAAAATAGTTATGACTTGATCACGGAATAAAAAGAAATAACTACAAAATGCTTAGTCGCAACTAAGCATTTTTAGCAGACTTAGTCTTATGTTTGAAAGAATTTAGGGTAATTCTTTACAACAGCCACTTCTATATTTTTCGTGTTTTTTTTTTTTTGTACACACGCGTAAAGTGTCTCTATAGAAGACATTTGCTGCAAAGGAAATGTTGCGCAAATGTATAATTACCTATCGTAGGTATTTTCGTACTATGTTTTGGGGCAAGGGAAATAAGTGATTGTGTCGTGTTATCATTCACATAATAGTGCAGTCTGCCTATTTTTGGCCCCATGTTAATTTTTCACTTCGGAGATACAGTCAACAAAAATATGTGAAAAATCGGAAATTTTCCGTAGAATTCAATAAACCAAAATACAAACAACTGGCACCTCGGGGGCCCATAGTAAATTGGGCCCAAAGTTGGCCAAAAACGGTTTTTTCCATTTTACTCTGTCATGGTGCCATAAAATGAAAAAACGTTTTACACAAAAGTTGTAGAACTATTAAATACGGATCGATCTGTGGAAATCCGATGTCAAAAAATTCAAAAATAAATTATTTATTTGAAAAAAAACCGTTAAAACACGCGTTTTTTTGAAACGCTCATATCTTCGTGAAAACAAATCATTTTTTCACGAAACTTGGTAAAAGTGTAGCTACGTACTAACTAAAAAAAGACCGTTTTCAAAAAATTTAAAAATATTATAAACATTTTGCAAAAATTGATTTTTTCGAAAAAAATCACGTTTTTTTAAAATCTCGATAGCTCATACACGCTTTCATATTTCTGGTCAATTTTAAGCTTAAAATTTGCTTGAAATGTTGTACTAACATGGTTATTTATTGCGCGCTTTTTAAATTGATCGGTAATATGCGAAAAATCTGTTGAAATATCGGTTTTTTTTTAACAACAAAAAAAATCGATTTTTTTTTCAAGAAAAGGCAGCAGCGGCTCAACATGCCTACCGCTCCTATTTGCAGTTGCAAACGTGGCTCGGAACTTCACTAGAGCCAGAACAATGGGGTTGGACTTCCGACGGCACTAATCTGCTTCCCACGTACAGCTCGGATCAGCAGGTTCCAGACGAAATCGTAAAAACGATAGCCTGCAGATGCGGAAGCGGATGTAAAACGAAGATCTGTAGCTGCAGGAGGCATGGTTTGAAGTGTTCAAGCATGTGCTTGACATGCGATCAAGAAAATTGCACTAATATAGAAATAACTACGATGGAGGCAGATGCTCTTGATGACGACTTGGACGAAGATATATTTAATGAGTCTTGCGTGGTGATGGATGAATCACAGACCAATGTCCATGATGATGATGAGATCGAAAGCGAAGCCGACTCTTCCGTACTCGCTGCATATAGCGAAGAACGTACCAGTGACAACGAGGAGGGGGGGGAGGGGTCTCCGATAAAAAAACTACGGATCAGTTAAGTACTGTACACGTTTATATTCACTGTCAATATTTTGAACTTTCATGTAAAATAAATATTTTATTTTTATACTAAAAATGTTGCTTAACAATTATTATTTAACTCATATGTCTTTAAGAATCAATATAACGTTCAAGAGACATAATCGTATGAACGCTCTGTGTGCAGTTGAAACTACGATATGGTACGTATGATAAGAGCATACAGTTTTACAGATGTATCCACGTTAACACCGTCCCGCACCCCCACGACACCGCCCGAGCGAACGAACGTATGAGCCGGAGTGTGCTCCGCTTGCCATTAAATTTCTAAAGAATAGAGAGCGAATATGTCATTGTAGTATTTTTTTTATGTAAAATACAAGTATTGAACTACAAACTCTGTAAATTTCAGCCCTTAATATTAAAAGATAGCGTCACTAGATTTTTTTTCAAAAAAAAAAATTATCTCGGCTCCAAAGGGTCGTGGATAAAATTTTTTTTTTGTAAATTTATAAAAAAAATACCTGCTATTCAATGCTGCTAACAAAAAAGAAAAAAAAATTTTTTTCTTAAAAAAAAATCCATTTTTTTGTTGTTAAAAAAAAAACTATTTTTCAACCGATTTTTCGCATATTACCGATCAATTTAAAAAGCGCGCAATAAATAACCGTGTTAGTACAACATTTCATGCAAATTTTAAGCTCAAAATTGACTAGAAATATGAAAGCGTGTATGAGCTATCGAGATTTAAAAAAAACGTGATTTTTTTCGAAAAAAATCAATTTTTGCAAAACGTTTATAATATTTTTAAATTTTTTGAAAACGGTCTTTTTTAGTTGGTAGGGAGCTACACTTTTACCAAGTTTCGTGAAAAAATGATTTGTTTTCACGAAGATATGAGCGTTTCAAAAAAACGCGATTTTTAACGGTTTTTTTCAAATAAATAATTTATTTTTGAATTTTTTGACATCGGATTTCCACAGATCGATCCGTATTTAATAGTTCTACAACTTTTGTATAAAACTTTTTTCATTTTATGGCACCATGACAGAGTAAAATGGAAAAAACCGTTTTTGGCCAACTTTGGGCCCAATTTACTATGACCCCCCGAGGTGCCAGTTGTTTGTATTTTGGTTTATTGAATACTACGGAAAATTTCCGATTTTTTGCGTATTTTTGTTTACTGTATCTTCACTTAAGGGTCCAAATCCGTAGGCAGACCGCGCTATAATAGATAAATGTAAGATTTGAATAGAATAAATTAAAGGACAAGGGAAAGGTATTTGCAATATACTATATATACTAGAGGTAAACATTTTATTCTTCGCAGACAGTAGTGTTATTGAACTGTTATATAATTGTTGCACATTCTGTAGGATATTCTTCGCAGTTTTTTGAAAAGAATCTTGTGTTTGTCTTATAAACTTCATTCTTACAATACCTAATGTATTGACTACATATTTAATTTTCTCTCCCGATGGTGCCGACTGTATTGGCGAAACGCGTGGCAGTATTTTCAAATTTTTTTCATCTCCCGATGATGCCGACTGCGTAGGCGAAATTTGTGGTAGTATATTTTACAGCATTTTGGTGTCTTTAGAAAATTACTTCAATTTTAGTAGCACATTGAAAATTGCAACCCTCTGTAGATTCATATTTTTAAATAAAATGTCCTATAACTTTTTTATTTACTATTTGATTTTTTTCAAAAACAATGGATTTCTTTTCTCTAGCTAACACTAACTTATAGCCCAAATTTCAATTCGACCGGACTTTTTTTTCTTTAGTTATCGTGCTTACAAGAAACGTGAAGGACAGACAGACGGACGGACAGATGAACAGACGGACATTTTGAAAGTTGTTCAGAATTCGATGACGAACGAAATGATTTTTTCTCTGCGAGCGATATTAACGATTTTAGAAATGTCCCGATCAAATGCAATATACTCTTCGTAATCGTATTTGCGAAGAGTATAATAATAAATAGCTGTTTACTTTCGCACCAGGAAATTACCTTTACTTAGTATCACTAAATTACATTCTATCTACTAATCTTATTTTCTAACATTGTATACACATTCTTTCTTTAATCCTACCCTAATTAAAATTCAATAATTCGGAATTCGGAATATTTTATTGCCCGCCTGCGAAAAACTAGTAGATAGACATATAGTATTTAATAATGTACTTACATTAAAATGATCTCACACATGTAGAGACCTACTGCTCTGTGAAATGTCTTTTTCATTTCTTCTACACGCTTTTAGCCATTTTGATCGACGAATCTTATCTTCTGGCAACATTATGAATATTTTATCTGGCACTTTTACTGTAGTATTCTTACACAACGGTACAATGCAATATTTAAAATAAGGAGTTTTTGTTTCCATTTTAAGTACCTATACACTTAAAATTTATGGCGACGCTGGTATTTTTACGGCTGAAATCAAGCAGTCGAGTGCTGGGATCTCCGTCGTGGTATGGTGTGATGTCACGACTACTCCCGCGCTTTTGAACCTGTTTGAAACGGTTCGCTCGCGCGCGAAACTTTAATAATTTATAATAAATTTATTATTGGGAATTAAGGCGTCATATTTTGCATATCTTATTTTTTAGTATTGTAGAACATTTTTATGAAGTAAAAAAAAAAGTGCAAGTTCCCTATTGTGTACATGTGAAAATTATTGAGTTTGCCTATTGACTGCGTGTATAACTGATTCTGAAGAAAATCAATATTACAGTGTTCGTAAAGTATGGAATAAATTCATTATTTCTTAAACGAAAAATATTTAGAAAAGAGCCTCGGACACGTCGATTTTAAATTACAATTGCGCACCTTATCCTTTATATTTTTTTGTTATGACGTCATCATTATTTCGGTTATGACGTCATCGATATATATTTTAAAGGAAACCCTCTGTATATTTCTCCATTTTTGGATTCTGCTTCAACAGCTCATTCCAAAAATGTATCATTCTTAGAATCTAAAGTTGATAAGGTGAAAGATACGGCCATATTGAATTTATTAATTTTTCATGTTTTGTTTGAACAAATAATAATCACTAGAACTAACGGTTAGTTAATAATAAAAACAATTTATAGTAAATGTCGAACTGTACTCCTTGTTGTAGCTAACAGTACCCTAACCGGTGAAAAAAGTGTTGCTGAACCTTGTTTATAATTTCCTGAGAAATGTTGTTTACTTCTGTTCTAATTCTCTCTTTTAATTCAACAGTGTTTTCCCGTTTGGTTTTGTAAACTAAGTTTTTTAGATGGCCCCACAGAAATCTGCTGGATTGAGATCCGGTGACTTTGATGGCCACTCGATGGGTTTAAGTTCACCAATCCACATGTTCAGAAATATTTGGTCAAGATACTTTCGAACGTCTGCTGCATAAATTTAATAACGTTGGGATGAGATAGCCCATTAAAAATTGAATACATGCCGGTCTTTTACAGTTCCATCGAAAAAATAGGGTCCAATGATTCTATTTCTTACAATTCCCACCTACACATTTACCTTTTATTGTGTGCTGCTTCCGCATCCATCGAGGGTTTTCCCTGGTCCAGCATCTACAATTCTAACGATTCACATCACCATTAAATTTGAAAGTACATTCATCGGAGAAAATAATACTTTTTATCAAAAGAGGACCACCATTGCACATATTCATCATTGTTTCTTAAAATTGTGTCCTCCGATCTGGATCATCATCACTTACTTCTTGCACAAGCAGAATCTTAAAGAGATGCTATTTTTATAATTTTAATACTGTGTGTACTGACGTTTTAGTAACATCATAATCGCTACTAACCTGGCGAATGCTGGTATGTAGATTTTCTTTAACAGCCAGTAAAATATTTAATTTTGTATCCTCGCAACACCTGGACGACCTGTTTTGGTAAATCTTCCACCATACCAGTCTCTCTATTTTTTTTCAACTTTATTCACTGTCGATTGAATTATGGGTCGTTCTGGATATTTAGTATTAAATAAATTACATACTTCTTGTTGAGTTCGCATCCTGTCACCATACCCAATCATCGTAAGAATTTCAATTCTCTGCTTTACAGATATACTCATGTTATAAATTAAAATAAATCTACAACAAGTATTGAGAAACCACTACTGGGGTAAAGTATTATTAAGTGATTCACTGTCAAAGACGATAATGATAAAACAAAACAAAAAACAAACAAAAACTAGCCTACTTCAAAAATTAATAAAAAACGTGTTTATTATACTTTTTTACTAGTTTTTTTAAATGGCCGTATCTACCAATTTATCAATTGTAGACTCTAAATGTGATACATATTTGGAATCAGCTGTTGAAGTATAATACAAAATGGAGAATATACAGGTTGTTCCATTTAAAAAATATCGATGACGTCATAACGGGAACAGTGATGGTCATAATCAAAAAAAAAAAACAACGGATAAGGTGCACAATTGAAATTAAAACTCGACGTGTCCGAGGATTTTTTTTCTAAATATTTTTGGTTTAAAATATAATGACCTTATTCCTTACTTTACGGACACACTGGATATAATCGAAACCTGTCACTTTTAATATACATATCTGTTATTTTACAAATTATTGCCCATTGATTTTGTCATCATATACATCTATTAACCTTTTTATGCTTCACGATACAAGAACACAATCACCTGAAAATTTTATTCAGGGGTTGTGTCAATCTCGGGGCGCGAAGGGTAAATATGACCCCAATTTAATTGTACGAATATTTTTTAGTTTTTTACATTAAATTATGAAATTTCAGGGTTTTCTACGGGAAATATGTGCTCTTGTTGAATTTCGATAGGACACACCGTTTTCGAGTAAAACCGATTTGAAAACTTTATTACATAATCTAAAATGCATTGTACTGAACCAATTTTTATTACGTTGTATCTCGTCAAAATTTTTAATGGTAATTTAAAAAAGCCGCTGCCAATTACTTGGGGATCTGAACTTCCTCACCGTAGTAAAACACGACGTGTGGTGGAGTTTATAATAAAAGTAATTTTTGATATTTTAAAAAAGTCACATTTTGACGTTTCAAAAAAGTCACGTTGGTGGAATGTCACTAATATTTTTTTTTAGACATTGAGACCGATTTTGCTCATCAACGAACACAATCTCTTCCTTGACCTCTAGAATGTGTGTACCACATTTGAAAGCTTTATCTCAAAAACTGTAGCTGCTATCGCGAACCACACAGACAGACACGCAGACACAGACAGAAAATTTTTTCTGTCTGAAATTTTGTGTATCGTCATAATTCGTCGAGATTTGTCCAGAAATGCAATAAAAATTTTCAAAATTATTTTCACGAATACATAACTTCCTCACTTTAAGGGTGAGGAAGTAATTGTACTTTCTTTTGCATATTTAGAACAAGTTTTGAATATCTTACTATGATTCTACCTTAAATATTTTTTTGTCGAGATAAAACGTAAGAGTGAGTCCACTGCAATGAATTTTAGAGCATATAATAAAGTTTTCAGATCGATTTTACTCAAAAACGGTGCGTCCTATTGAAGTTCAACAGATAGTACTCTTTTTCTCGTAAATCATACTGAAATTTCATATTTTTTCAAAGAATTAAAAAAAAAAGACATGCAATAAAGTTGGAGTCATATTTACCACGCCCACTGAATATATTTTTCAGATGATTGTGATTCCGTATTGTTAAACATAAAAAGGTTAGTGGCTCTCATTATTTGATCTTAAACAGTTTCGGAGATATACAGTGAGCACGTAAAGGTTGGAATAAATTCCGTAAAATCGTTACAAAGCAAGTGACAAAAATTCGCTCAGACAAGTCGATTTTTAAATTCATTTCTTAATTTGTTTATTTAAAAAAAAAATTTTACATACTTTTTTAAAAAAGTTATGACGTCATCGGCATTTTTTTTTAAATGGCAACCCCCATTTTTAAAAATTTCATTTGAAAGAGCACATTTTTCTGCATACAGTACGTTAAATTCTAAGGCATGTTGCACGACGAAATTATCGAGAAAAAACAATTTAACATTAATAGCACACACGTGTTTTACTTATGGTCGAACCCTGGTAGAGGAACTGTTTTACGACTTACACATTTTTCATGTTTACGCTTTTTTCATCTACGTAGAAACGCGGACCTGGCTGTCACGTTAGTTCACATTTACTCACATTCAGTTATCACATTATTTAAAGTTTTAATAATGGAATGTTTAAGTGAGAGACAGCAAATTGAGATTTTGGTGATGATTGGTTGTAGAGACATGTCCCGAACACAAACTCGGGTTACTGAATTATTTAACGATAAATACCCTGATCGACCGATTACACAATCAACTGTTAGAAAAATAGAAAATAAGTTCCGAGAGTGTGGTCATGTAAGAGATAATTATAAGAGAGGTCGTCCTGCAATTTCAGAAAATAAACAGTTAGATGTTTTACTGACAATGGAGGACAATCCTTACAAACCAAGTCGCGAAGTCGCAGCAGAGCAGTAAATTAGTCAGTCGACTGTTTTAAAATATTTGAAAAAGAATATATGGCACCCATATAAAGTAACTTTAGTTCCCGAGCTTAACGAAGATTTCGACCGCAGAGTACAGTTTTGCGAAACCATGATGGAACGATGTAATACCAATCCACATTTCTTAAGTCGAGTACTTTTCTCTGATGGGGCCACCTTCTGCTTAAATGGCGCTGTAAATAGGCAAAATTGTCGATATTGGTCACACTGGATGATGGAGGTACATACCCAGTTTCCACAGAAAGTAAACGTGTGGGCTGGAATTGTTGGGACTACAATTTTGGGTCCATTTTTTATTGACGGGTCATTAAATGGTGTAAAATATTTGGAGTTGCTCCAACAAAACATAATACCGGGACTTGCCGCACTGTATCCAAATGGCGAAAACCCTAATGTACCGGAGAACTCCATATGGTTTCAACAAGATGGCGCACCACCGCATTATTCGGTAATAGTGCGTAATTATTTAAGCGAAATTTTCCCAGACAGATGGATTGGTAGACGCGGTTCATTAGAATGGCCAACTAGATCTCCGGACCTAACTCCATTGGATTATTTTTTGTGGGGTTACCTTAAATCCAAAGTGTATTTTAATAGACCGAATAACATTGAGGACTTAAAAGACAGAATTAGGTACGAATGTGGAAGAATTGGACCCGAAACAATTACTAACGTTTTGCGAGAATTAGAATCTCGGCTTGGGCATTGTCAAGAAGTAAATGGTACGCAATTTGAACATTTAATTTAATTATTTTTTACTGGATTTATTATTTCTTGTATTTCTGTTTTATTAAACTGTTAAAAGTAATTAAGATTTTTTTTTCGATAATTTCGTCGTGCAACATGCTTTAGAATTGAACGTACTGTATGCAGAAAAATGTGCTCTTTCAAATGAAATTTTTAAAAATGGGGGTTGCCGTTTAAAAAAATTGCCGATGACGTCATAACTTTTTAAAAAAGTATGTAAAAAATTTTTTTTTTAAATAAACAAATTAAGAAATGAATTTAAAAATCGACGTGTCTGAGCGAATTTTTGTCACTTGCTTTGTAACGATTTTACGGAATTTATTCCAACCTTTACGTGCTCACTGTATAATAAAAACCGATAAGGGGCTGTAGCACCCTTAGGAAACGCTACAGAAAAACGAGTGAATAAATATCGCAAAACAGCTCATTAAAACTTTTGCTGACATTTAATAATTTAATATGCCCGTTGTTTCTGTCTGCTACATTCTGTTCTAATACCTCTCAACGGATCATGTTTTCCTAATAAAAAAGTGACCTGTGCGTCTTCCGATGGCGTTACATGCTAGAGGCGCAACTACCGGCACCGTCGCAAGCGCACAAATTTAACTGACGACAAGGTAATTTCAATGTGAACGTAGTAAACCACGACGAGGACGCTAGGTCAAACTAGGAGTGTAAACGATTACCATTTAAATTTCTATTATGATACGAAAATAATAACAATTTATTTATTATGTACACTATTATAGTAAATTAAAGTAAGTAGATTTCTACAATATAATATTTTAAAAATAAATGAGATATATTGTTTCCTGGGCGATCTAACAAGGAATTAATCCGACTCAGTGTTGAAATCATGCCGTTTTATCACTTTTCCGTTTGGGCCCACAGCATGAAAGAACAACATTTGTGTCTACTGTCTAGGGGGTGTGTGTATAAGTTTATATGTAAACTATCGTTTGAGTTATCCTATTAAAAATATGCCAGATCCGAGTTGATTAGATTATATAAGGTTGAGTTCAATTCGACACAAAGAAAGTGCTAAAACCACACAAATAATTTCAAATTTTTACCACCTTATCATCTTTCTGGGCATATTAGACGTTTCACTATGCAAAAAATAAGTTTTCTGTCTATATATTCTATTCTCCCAATGTGTTTTTTGTGTATATGTGTAAAAGGGAATATCCGATTTTAAAAACATTTTCACCAAACAGTTAGTACGTCGTTATTTATGATAAAAAATATAAAATGCAAAATGTTCCAAGTGTCGCATTGTATTGTAAAAAGTACTTTTTCACGTGATGACCCTGTACATCATATCTATAAAGGGTTACCAAATTTTTTAGCATTACAGAAAATAAATACATAATTTCGAAATAATAATGCTGGAGTGGGTTGGAACCTTTGATGTGAAGATAACGCTGACGAAGTTTTCCACGAAATAACAAAACACTATATACTGCAGTCGGCGCACGTTTCGCCAACCAAGTTGGCATCATCTGGAGATGATTAAAACTAAACTTATGCTAACAATCTACCCTATTTATACCTAAACTATTGTCACCGTTCTGTGAACCGTGACCCACTAACCAATAAAGCGGGCCATTTGGATTAGGCCCTCTGTCACTGTCACTAAAGAATTATCAAACGGTTGCGTGAAAAAGATTGTTTTTATTTAAAAGCTGATAAGGGCATTAAGGTTGTTATTTTAGATAGAGAGGATTACTATGAAAGGGTAGACAATCTGATCAGTAATGGTCTGTATAAAAAACTTTCTAGAAATCCATTACCAAAAATGGTTACTGAAGTAAGAAATGTACTTAAATCCTGAAACAACCTTAATACTTCAGCTTTAAATAGGAAATTACACGTATCTAACCCAAGTGTACGTAGATTGTACTGCTTGCCTAAGATACATAAACCAGGAAAGTCGGTACGTCCTATTGTTTCAGCAATCAGATCACCGACTTACCACCTATCAAAATGGTTAACAGAAGAGTTCGAAAATTTACCTATTGCACCACCTAGTTGCTCTGTGATTAATTCCAACGATTTCATTAATAAGGTAAAAAATATTCAGTTGCAAGAAGGTGAAATTTAGATCTCCTTTGACGTTTGTTCATTATTTCTAAGTATTCCTATACCACAGACCTTGGACTACCTTAAGGATCTACTCGAATTAAACAATCTCAGTCAAGATATAGTAAAAGAATATCTTAAACTCACTAAACTTTGCATGAAACAAAATTGTTTTCGATTCAACGATAATTTCTTCGAACAACATAAATGAACAGCAATGGGTAACTCTTTGTCACCATTCATTGCCAATCTCTTCATGAACAGATTCGAGACGGAAGCAAAAGAAGAATTCGAATATTTCTCCAGGGTTTGGCTTAGGTATGTGGATGATATTTTTGCAGTGTTCGATACAAAAGTCACTGATACTGATAACTTTGTATCTAAATTAAACAGTCGTTTCGCGTCAGTTAAATTCACATATGAAACTGAAAACTCTGGACAACTACCATTTTTAGCTGTAATAATTAGAAATAATGGAAATAAGTTAAAATTTGACATATACAGAAAAGATACCGTACTCTAATATATATCCCTAAGGACTCTCACCATTGTGCTCACCACAAAATGACGAGTTTTAATTTTTTAGTCCATCGTCTATTAAGCTTTCCCATCAATAAGGAGAGGTTTGAAAAAGAAAAGGCATTGATTAAAGATATAGCTGCGAGTAATTGATATTCTGTAAGTTTAAGTGATAAAATAATTAGGAAACGAAAGCTTAAAAAAGTCGCCTCGAAATTTCTCGATCTCTCAAAATGAAAGAGAAAATTCGAAATTTGTATCGATTTCATTCGATCTTCGATATACCCGTGGTATTGGTAAAATTTTTAAAGTTGTAGGTATGACATGGTTCATTCATCGGGAAACAAACTACAACAACTTTTAGGCAATCCAAAAGACAAAATTGAAACAAACAGAAAGTCGGGGATTTACAAAATTAGGACTGTAATCAAAAATATGTTGGACAGACTAGACGATCAGGTCAAACTAGATTCAAAGAGCATATGGCCTATCTCAAATATGGTAGAACAGATAAGTCTAGTGTAGCCCAACATGCGTTTGAGAACAACCGTAAAATAGATATTACCAATTTAAGTTTAATTAGGAATGTAACAAATACTAAACAGCTAAATGCATTTGAAAGCTTGGAAATCATAAAGTGTAAAAATAGTATGAACAGTGACAGAGGGCCTATCCCAAATAGCCCGGTTATCGGGTCACGGCTCACCGAACCGTGACAATAGTTTAGGTATAAATAGGGTAGATTGTTAGCATAAGTTTAGTTTTAATCATTTCCAGATGATGCCAACTTGGTTGGCGAAACGCGCGTCGAGTGCAGTATATAGTGTTTTGGTGTTTCGTGGAAAACTACGTCAGTATTTGCGAAATAATAAATGAAATAATACCGAATCGGTGTTGATATTTTTCTGTTTATGTTGTTTTATTGATGATGGAAGACTGTTGAAGAAATATTGCTGATTTCAAAACTATTTTGCAAATTTGCACAATTTTTGCTTAATTTTTACATATTGGAAACCGAACTTAACTCTCAGGGTAACAGTACAAATAACTTTGTCTGAAATTTATTGTCACTAATTTCTTGGTTTCTAACCAATGTAATTCAAAAAATATTTTAGATTTTTTTTAATGTAAAACATTTGGTCACGTTTGTCAGGATTCATACAAAAAATAGCGTCTTCTCTTTCATTGGCTCTTTCTGCAAGTCTAGTCGGATGACGTCAGAAAAAGTTTGCATTCTTCTGTTATTTAAAAAATATATAACAATTTTCTTAAGAACCCTTGATAGCGACTTACGAAATAATTTTGAATAGATGGTTTTATTTTGGTCTAGGCTTCTTGTACAGATCTTTCTTATACACCCTGTTTTTGTATGTCGATTTATTTCCTTTAAAGCAGTTTGCCTAATTAAGTAGTACGTATTAGCAACATGGTTCAATGAGCGTTACAGTACTGTGGGGGTACAAATAGACTGAGTGAAAAAATACCAATGAATGACGTTTTACAAATGAGTCAAATCAGAAATTCTATCAAATTTCAAAGGGCCAAATATTGATCGACAAAAAAAATATAGACTATTTTCTTAAATGTGAAGTTGCACTAACTGATCTGTTTATTCTCCCAGTAAACACCAAAGTATAGGTAGGTCTTTGCTGGGCTTTTACCAGGCCTTTATTGGAAATGATGGCCTATTAAAAGCCCAGTAACGTACCATAGTTTGGAACTGACTGGGCGCTATATCGGTTAAATCGAAGTGTTACAGAATGGTCGGCATCTGAACAGTCTCTAAAAAAAATAACTGTAAAATAATTATCAGGTATATGTATATGTGTTAATCCTACAAAGACTCGCTAACTTAAACACATACTCAGTACTTAGTACCCTATCTTGAGGGGTTCTAAGGGACTTTACTGAAGTTATTGAATTAAAAATAATCCGGAATTGATCAAAATGCAATAAAAATTAGCGAATGATTCAATCCAGAACTAACGTTACAATCTCCGTAACTGATCCATAAGGAAATTTATAAACCCCTATGTTTTCGATCAAATTTTGAAATGCGCCACATTAATTCACCATCTTCAATATTTACTTTTTTGCAAAATATTATTCATAGTAAAAATTTTATTTAGTAACGTCGTCTGAGCAAGTTAATATAAACAAGTTGTTTTTTTTAATATATAATAATAATAACTGTTTATTAGAGTCCTCAGATTTTCATAATATGCGATATTGTAAGATATTCATGAAATAAAGATAAACGCCACCAAAGTAACTAACAACCGATAATTACAGTGCTCAAATTTTTATAATATGCGATATAGTATGATATTCATGATATTCATGTATGTGATATATTTTTATAGAGTTAGAGGTCTATAGTTGCATCAAAAGATTAAAACCTAAAAACACTTCGGGGCTTGATAATATTTCTGCATTTATAATAAAGGACTGGGCTAATGTATTTACAGTTCATTTGACTATACTGTATAATCTCGCGCTAAAAACGCACACATTTCTAAGTACGTGGAAGATATTTAGAATAACGCCAATTTTTAAAAAAGGCGATCGTAATAATATTCGGAATTATACACCCATTACTATTATCAAGATACTTGAAATGCTACTCCACGAGTCCACTTTCACCTATGTATGTGAAAAATCGCATTACCTCATAACAACACGGTTTCATACGAGTAGGTCAACAATTACTAGAGTTGGCAAAAATGCGCCGCAGGACATAGGCGTCCGCATCATTATAAGTGTAATAAAATAAATTAACTAGTAATAAAATCAATAAACTGTTACAATTTATAACAATGTATGCACAACTTACCCTCTTAACTAGCTTGATGAACTAGCTTGGTTATCACAAACTGGAGAAGATCTGTAAAAACTTTGCAGCATCATGTATGTTTCTAAGGTTGTCTCCGTGAGTAATGTTCGATATGATGAAAAAGTATGCTTATTTGAGAACAACCGTTCGACATCTATTGATGTAATACAAGCATACTTAAAATAGTCTTTGAACTCACTTAACGAATCTGCAGATGTACCATCAGTACACAAATTTGTCTTAATTTGGTAAAACCGGTGTCTTGCTTTTACACACGTGCGAACTTTTCTTCAACGGGCTCATTTTTGCGTCATCTATAGAGTGTAGCAGTCGACTTACTTCATCCACTATTTGCAGTGACTCCGCTAACGATAACGGGTGATTCGGGAATACCGGGACACTTGCTATGAAATCTGCGAAGACGCTTAGGAGATTTAAGAAACATTTTTTTATACTTGCTATTAATGCATCTACCTCTGGAAGACCTTGTCGAATAGTTTCTACCACAAGGTATAAAGCATGCACATGTAACATGCACCAACCTACAACCGTGTTCTTGAAGAGAACGGCCTACCAAACGCATTGTCGCAGCACCATTGGTCACAAACATCAACACTTGACTTTTTGACAGGTTACATTTTTCTATCGTCTCCAGCAACACCCGCGTAATTGTTTGGCCAGTACACTCAGTTAGTCTTTGGCTTGCTAGTAACAGTGAAAATGTCGGTTCACGAGGGTCCAGTACACGTACTATAACATTTAAAATATATTTTTTTACAATCTGTCGTCTCGTCAACACATAACCACAACCGTGTATTTTTTTGTACGCATTTGATGTTATTTACAATGTCTTCGCTTACAGTTGGTACATAGTTACGCAACGTTGTGAGACTTGGTAACGTCACCTTGGGATTGTATTTATTTCAAAACTCCTGAAATGGTTGTTTATCGAGTATGTGCAACAGAGGATCACAGGCAATCAGCATTAATAGTAAATCGAACATAAACTGTGTTGTCGAAGGAACGCCATTTTTTTCAGTTTTATGTTGCACAGAATTTACGTGACGTTTACAATCACGTTTGTCCCAGCACGTCAGGTCTGTCTCGCACACCTTACAAATAATTATTATAGCACCATTGTAGAATAAATCAGGGAATTCACAGATAAGTTTGTTCACTTTGTCAGCGTATGGCTGTTTTCTACACTTGGGCAGGTCTGACAACTTTATTATTAAATTAATATCAAGAATAAAATACAGCAAAAAACATTATCAACAATGCAACGGAGAGGAATAAATTACGTTGTACACACCACGAGGCATAACAATATACTAAAATAGTAAACAAGTCTTGCTTACGTATTTGGGTATTTCTCTACCTGGCACCACCCGTGACTTGCGGACCAATTTGCCAACTCTAACAATTACTGACCTCTTTTGTATTGCACAAACTTTAGCTGACCCATTGGATACTAGCATATAAACAGATGTGATCTGTACATATTTTTGTGAGACTTTCGACAGACTGGTCCACAACATTTTACTACGAAAGCTCTCTGATTATGGATTTTCCCGCACTCCTTGAATTTTTCAAATCTTATCTTGCGTACCATATAGGAAACAATTTGTATATCGTTGTGGTTGCCAGTCTGTCGAAATTGCTTCCATGTTAGAAAATCCGCAGAGTTCTAATTTGGATCAACTTCTATATAACATGTAGATATTCTATATAACATATTATACATGATGTAGGATTTAACTTAGATGTTCCATATTTACTCTACGCTGATGTATCTCAAAATCTACCATTCTTTTACTAGTGCAGCTGATTGTGATCTTTTACAAGAAAGTCTCATTAAAGTAAATTGTTGGTGTACAGTAAATAAAATACCTTTAATTGTATCAAAATGTCACGTAATGTCTATCACTAATAAATTACATCGTATAAACTACAGTTACTCATTAAATCAAACAACGCTATCCAACCTAATACTATTCGTTATTTGAGTGTTACGTTTGATACTAAACTCGCTTTCAATTATCGTATTAATAATTTAACATTAGAATCTTATAAAACCTTAGGAATCGAATATATTCCAGTAATATTAGTACATTGAAATTATTATACATCTCTTTTGTAACATCTCAATGTATCGAAAATATCCAAAAAAGATTTTTTATAAGCCTGCTATAGACAAGATGGTGTATATTCCACTATAGGCCTTCCTAATACTATAATGAACGGCAGATTTTGCACAGAAAGTCTTGAAAATAGACGTATGAATACACAAAAAATATTTTTATATAGGATACTAAATAACAAAACAGACTGCAGTGAGATTCTTCATATATTTAATTATTTAACTTTTCATGTACCGACTTCAAGAAAAAATATTAAAAATTTTCTCCTATACATCAACTTTTTGCCCAGTGTAAAACAATTGAAGATCGGTCTGATACATTTAACTGCGAACTGTAAATTTCTCTTATTATTATTCTTTGTGTGTCCTAAATTGTCCTCAATATCTTTATACAGTGAGGTCCTAAAGTCACCCTCTGCTATTTTTTGACCTGCTTAGAATTTTTCATTGAAATTTGCAGGCGACAGGTTAGGTACTTTTTGAGTCGCGATATTCTAATATGGCGTCAAGCCGCCATCATATTGAATTTTCCTACAGCATGGTACAGGGGTGTGTTGCATATTAAATTAAAGGTGTTTGTGTCGCCAGTGTCGCTGTAAAATTTCATGATGAATCCTCAAAACATAAGGAATTTGCGGCCTAATCATGGTTGCGTATAAAAAAATGATTAGGCCGCCAATTCCGTACGCTTTAAGGAATCATCATGAAATCTTAAAGCGACATTGGAGACAGTATTACACTGTAGGAAAATTCAAAATGGCGTTCAGCCGCCATATTGGAATATCGATAATCGAGTTTTTGCTCAAAAAAGTACCTAACTTGCCTGGGAATATCGCCCCTAAATTTGAACAAAAAATTCCAGATTCAAAAAATAGCAGTGGGGGTGGGGTGATTTTAGAACCTCACTGTATGATTTATTGTTTTATGATATTTAAAATATTATATAATAATACCTTTTTGTTCCCGCATTCTGTAATTGGGTTTACACCTGTTGAATGGTTGTATAATAAATAAATAATACTGATTGGGTATTTTTAAAGGGTCTGTTTATTTTGTAAGTATGCTAAGAAATTTTTGGGAGTATTTAATATAAGAATCGAATATTTCACTTTAGACATATGCCGCAAAATTTATGATTGAATGGTTAATAGTAGTGAATCAGTCACTTTGAAAGAAATAGGGTACTGTCACTACAGATCAACTGAGGAGCAGACTTTCTATATACGTATACATTTTGTCCATTATTTCAAGTTTTCAACCAAAAGTGGCGCGACAAATTATCATTAGCAGGTGAAAATCTTACGTAGAAAAAGACATGATAAATGCATTTTTGTAACGCCATATCCTAAAATGACATTTATTGGACAGTTTCAATGGATCATAACAATGTCATTATTAACAAGTGAAAAATAAAGAAAAAAGTGTGAAATAAGGAAATTTTATTTCACAGTGTGAAATAAAACTTAATAATCAACCGAAAGCAATTTAAAGTCCTTAATTCAAACATTTATTAATTATTAACAAATTTCATGAACAATTTTATTCATAATTTAACGAAAATATAATGAATAGTACTGTTACTAACATTATATTTATTCCTGAAATTATAGGTTCAGCTGTGCGAAAAATATTTGATTCATTTATATTAATATGGTTGGTTTGATGTTCACCAACGACTACATCGGCAGACATAGTCGTTTCTATAGTATTGTTTGAAAATATCTGTTTTGAAATTTCCTTTTTGTTCTTCTATATATCCCTGAGCAACTAGTGGGGATTTCCATCCCCCATGACGTTTTAAGGTAAAAATATCAGCTCCAGAACCAGCTAGTAGTGATGCCAAAGATCTCCTAAAGCTGTGACCCGTATATTGCTCAGGATTAGATAAGTTAAGATATTTAGCTACAATACTTGATATTTTTGAAAATGTATTCATACCAACTCATTGGACCGTACATTTTTCTCCTCGATATTGAAGAAAAACCCCTTTGGTGAGTCACATAAGTAGAGCGAATAGCTGCATATTTATCATACGTATTTAGTGGATTTATTCCATTATCTGTCTCACCAATTACCGTAAAAGTCCTCTCAATGTGGGTCTTCGAATCAGGTACTTTAACAACCAGCATGCAGTCTTTTCTCACAATGTCATCAATGATCAAATTATAGAGTTCATCTCGACGACAAGCGCCAGCCAAGCCCATTATTAATGCAACTTTCAACATTAAAAACTTTTCATCTGGTGCTTCTAGTGAAAAACGTTCGACATTTGCTCTGTCAAAAACTTTAGATTTCTTACGGCCATTTTCACCGTGCTTCTTAAGGAAGGTTTAACGGTAAGGCGTGCTTAAATCTAAATTTTCCGTTGCACCGTTGCTTAAACGTACTTAAATTGCCCTAAACTTTCCTTAAATTTAAGCTCTAAAAAATGGTGGCTTAAAGCTGGTTTAAATTTAAGATTTGTTCTGAGTATGCGCATTTTTACAAATTATGTGTCATCATTACTGTCATTTATATGATTTCAATTTTCAATATTTAAAATTTTAAATTATATTATAAAATGGAATCTGATGAAGAAGATATCTTTGAGGACGACATTGACATATTGGAAATTATCGATTTCGGGTTTCCCAGAAGAATTTACATCAGAAGAGATTATTTTGATGAGTTAGATGATCTAACTTTCTTTAGGCGATTTAGATTGCGCAAAGATACTGTTTTGTATATTTTAACTTTAATTGAAGCCAATTTGGAGTTTCCCAGTGATATGTATGTGGTTAGATATAGTCCCCAAATACAAAATATGAGGTTAAGAGGGAACATATATCTAATAGATATATGGGAAGGAATGACAAATAACGTAACGAAGTTGACAACAAGTACAAATGAACTAAAAGTAGGTGTTTTACAAGTAAAATCTATACTTAGTAAAGCGGACTTAAATATCTAACGGTGCAATGCAAGCAAGGTTAAAGCATATTTAAATATTTAAGCAACCTTAATTAAGGGTTGCTTAAAGAGTAATCGGTGAGAATGGCCGTTAGCCCTATACCCAGTGGATTGTCGTTTCAAAAAAGTTTGTACTTTTTGATAATTGGATACATCTACATTATTCTTTACATTTAAAACTGTTTTAAGCATCGACACTTGGACCAGAGACTTGAACATTTTAAAGTTTTTGCTTTTTCAGATAGATAAGTCAAAAGAACAGACTCAGATATGTTACTTACTGTTTTCTGCTTACACCAGTGCGTAAATAAATCATATTCTTTTTTCGTACAATTTTCTAGATTTCGCTGGTAATAAATCTAAAGTTACAGCAATACGGAGGAGTACCAGGAATAAAATCTCCCTCACTTCACTTATTTTGTTCCAAATAATAATTATTGTAAAGTAGAATGTGTCAAGTACGACGTTTAAATCGTTCAATATTTAGTTGTTTTAGTTTCTATGGAAACAGCAATAGAATTTAGTCATTACGACAAGGTAATTTTGTCAATTTCACTTATTTTTACAAAATTATACTCTTCTGATTTCGAATGGTGATACAAAAATTTTTTTATATAATTTGAGACTGAAATGTGTTTTTTTACTCATGTGGTTTATAGCACTCGCCTTCGGCTCGTACTATAAACGCCCCACTTGTAAAAAAAATACAATTTTAGCCACTTGTTATATAAAACACTATTTTTTCCCATGTAAAATAAATCATTAAAACGCCATGGATATTCTATGTGTAGTATGTCCAACGTTGAGCGACAAACTAACAGCAGTTTGTCCTTTGAATGTGGACTAACTGCCATTTGATTGTCGTCGCTGACCCAAAAATGACCAAAATGATATCCAAAATAACAAAAAATAATATTGAACAAAATAATGGATATCGAAAAGGGTGACATATTACGCGATTGTAATAATGATGAAGAAGAGTTTCATGATGTGCAATATGTTACGATTTTTTTCATTTTCATTTTCATACGCTGTTTTCTTTTTTTATAAAATAAAATAATACTTTTCTATCTTATTACCAAGTCAGTAAAGTTATTCTGTGTAGCTAAAAGTGTCCCAAAAGTGACAGATCGTCCCAAAGTGACAAACTAAATGCAGTTTGTCCAACACATTTTTGAGTTAATTTGGAAAATGATCAAAAGTAGATTTTTGTATCTAGGTACGATGACTATGTTATTTTTCTTTCATTTTTTGCGAAATTTACTTTCTCGATAAATTTATCCACAAAACTGTAACAATTTTTCTTTATTTCTGAAAATTACAATATAAAGGACAAAATGCATATGGAAAGTCTGCTCCTCAATTAATACCCCTAATGTTAAAATTGGTATAAAATATAATATTACTTACTACTGGTGTTGCCTTCCTGTTGATGTTAATTCTAATTTTTGCTACATAAAAATACACCATGAAAGGAGGTAGTTCACTGTTTGTATTCACGTTTGTCAGTTCCTTACATAGTGTTTTTGATCCCAACCAATAGTCATTTCCAAAGAAAAACTGACCAGAGTAACGTCCAGAAGCATCATACACTGAAAAAAAAAAAGAAGTACTATATATTTATTTTGGTAACAAAGAAAATGTTATCTAAATATTTAACACAACTTTCATAATAAAATAGTTTCTATATTTATAAATAAAAAATGGTGTATCAAATTGACTAAAACCGGAATCATTCTAATTCTGGAAATATCCACTAAGAAAGCAAATTATATATTTAACATGCTAAATTTCTCTTTAACTCTAGTAACCAAACAAATTTGTTACCTCCAAACTATGAAGTCTAAGGTAAAAAACAAGGGTATTAAATCTGGGGATCTTTGTTGTTTAAAATTTTCAGTGTTGGTACTATCTTTTGTATCCATTAATGCCTAGTTTACTAACTTCCAATTTGAGAGTAGGAAGCTATTGTCAGAGGAATTTATTTATAAGCCGCAAGATTTATTATTGCGATCTACATCACATATACACAGTGGCGGCTGGTGGATTTAGGTTATACAATATCTCAATATTAGAGCATGGAACAGAAGCAATATTTTAAGGCACGACTATCAGTACTGATTGAAGATGTTTTGAAGAAAAAAAATTAAAAAAAGAAAGGCTGCGCATTTTTTGTAAATTTTTTCTCAACTTTTTTTTCAATTTTCTGTCTGCAAAACTTCTTCAATCAGTACTGACAGTACCAAATATCGCTTGGGTTCCATGTTCTAATACTGAAATATAGTACAACCTAAATCCATCAGCCGCGACTGCATATACAGTACCATATTTGACTTACCCAACACAGAAAATTCGTGCAGAGCTGGCTAAAATGCTCCGTATGTTACCAGAAAAGAAGCCATTCCACACATAACAAAAATAGTGGAAAGAGCAAGTCAGTTGGTCAAACATCAGTGAGCCAGAAAGGACACTGTATGACGATATACCCGCTGTACGAAATACTTTGAAAACTAATGTCATTGATAAATAAAACACTCTTCTAATTTCAGTTTTATATGAGCCGTCGAAAACCAAAATGGTGTAGGTCAACAGGATGATGTGTCATTTCATTCATAAAATTGAATTTAAATCATTTTTGATAAATTGTTGAGCTCAGCTAATATAATCTCTTTTCGAACTAAAAACCTAATGCCAAAGAAAATACGTGCAACAGCGATTCGACAATTAGACTTGAATTTTACCTCTAGATATCTCAGAATGACTATAGTCATTCTGACTTAGACTTACACCATTCTGGTTTTCAACGACTCATACTCGTATGTACCCAATAAGTAATAAAATTAAAATTAAAATGGAAATAGTAGACTGGCAATCGTCATTTCTAGTCGATAAAGATGTATCAGCAATTAAACACATCAGGAAAATTACATGTTTTTGTGTGATTTCCAGTAGCATTAAATATTTATATAATTTTCATCTGTTAAGTAATTCCAGTGAAGTACAATGATAATTTAAACAAATTAACAACGTATCACTTTTGGAAAGAAAGAAAATATCGAACAAATCAAATATTGTTTATAATTATTTATTTATAGCATCCCATAAAGTTTTAAATTAAATTATACAAATATAAAACCACACAAAACCTTATCATGGACTTCCAATGGTTACCTACGACATGGAAAGTAGCATCGACAGATGGATGCATCAAAAAAAAAAAACTAGGAAGCACATCATGAGAGCAAATGAGAAAATATGAATAATAATAAAGCATAAAACACAAAGGAATAATATTTGCTCATTCTTGAGCTGAGAGAGGTAGAACGCTTGGTGCAGGCTATTTTTGACTACATTTTATTTACATTAAACTGATGCAAATAGTTTTTCAATGAAGTGAGAAAATCTACAGTTCATATCAAATTTATTTGCAACATAAAAAACTATAGCTCTTTCTTTTGTATCAATATTTTATTTGCATTGGATTGGTGCTGATTCTCAAGCAATCAGTTCGACCCTGTTCAATTTCAGTAGGTTATTATAGGACATTTTCATGCAGAATTTCATCCTCAATTTCCAAGAACGAAAAATTGAGTTTATAAGTTGGCCAAGGCCATGTACATTTCTAAGAAAAAGTCTAATTTCTTAAAACGTCTATTTAAACTTCATTTGAACAAATTGGATTTTTGAGACGTACGAGCTTGTTTTTCATTTATCCAATTTGAACTTTTTTTAACCAGGAAAATATACCTTTACAATGGGTTCAAGAATTGGGAATCTCTATTCTGTCGGAATCCTTCTGTTCCCACCCAATTTGAGTATGTTCTATTTGACATATCTGCATACAATATTAATTGTCCTTTTTAAATTTGAAAATTGGATTCATATCAAAATCAACAAACCAAGAAAGCTTTACGTTAAATTTTATTTAAAATAAATACTGTGCATTTGCTTGTTATTGATTTACTCAATCTGAGATTTAGTTTCCGGAAAAATTGAGAAAAATCGATATTAGAAAACGGCCCATAACTCAAAAACCTGTAGCCAATTTCAATAGGCATCAGCGTGCAATTTTATGGAATAAGCGTGCAAGGTACGATAAAAAAAATGTCGATACCTTGGAAATTAATAATATGTCCAAGATTTGATTACAAACGAAGAGACGACAGGGAGAAATTGTTCACATTTTACTTTTTGGTACTGAGTTGCTTGGTACAAATACCAAATTTATTAACAAGAAACATAAACAGAATAAAACATAAAGTATAAGCAATTCTGTTTCACGCATGGTTACGTTCTCCTGTGTTATAATACGTTTACTTTAAATAATGATAATAATTTTAGTAATCTGTTTGTGAAACAAAATTACTATCTATCTAATAGTAGTATTATGACGTTAATTATATTTTTTGTTATTGTATTTATTATCTTCATATTGACTTTCATATAAACGTTACTACTGAAATGATAAAATCTCAATTTAAGATAGCCATACTCCAACCGCCAAATGGCTTTCATGCTCCATTAACAATTATTAATTTATAATTTTCTTGCATTCCTCACAAGAAAATATATTGTTACTACATTATAAAACAGAAGAAGTGACTTTCTCATGAAAAAAAGAACCATTAAAATTCTCTCGAAAATATATGCTTTAGATTTTGCTTAATTAAAAATGTTGCTTTTCTAAAAAATGGTTACCGTTGGTCGGTTTATGATTACGTTAACTTAAAAATCTTCGACGGATTTAGATACAATTTGATATAATAACGAGTTTGTGACTTATCTCAGAATAAGTCGTTGTTGAGTAAATTATGTCCTGAAATGTTAATCATCTTGAGATGATGCCAACTTGGTAGTTGAAACGCGCGTCGAGTGCAGTATATGGTCAAAAGTTTACCGCTTTACCGGCTCTCAAGTCGCCGAAGTAACCCCCTGAAAAACCTAGGATTCTGTGACAGGTAAAGAAAGACGAAACCCTACGGTTTATTGTGGGGACCGAATTTCAAACTTATCTTCAGTTATAAAAGAAAATTAAAGAGAAATAAATAATTTTACAGTAAATAAAATGCGAATTCAGTGACAATAAATACATTATCTGGAGGTAAAATCCTGAAATTTCTCTGAAATGTTAGAAAATTCACTTGCCAAGTATTTAGTTGCAGGACATGTTCCATACGTCATGATTTACTTGAACATTAGTACATGAATAATTTTGAGGTGTTGAATCCTATTATCTAAAAGAAATATCTGGGTATACCTTTTCGCCATGTCAATCGCTTTTTCAGTTCGACTGAGTGCAGCTCAGAAAGTTTGTGTTATAAAAACGCTAATAATGGGTAATTTATCTTGCATAGAATCAAATATGTTCATATTCTTACGTTGAGTCATTTCATTTCAAATTCACGTAACTGAATGCTATAAGAAATAGTCCTTGAAATTTTATAGTTTATTATTGCTTGCATTTGAAAACATGTTTCTTTTATTTTTCCACAAAAGAAATAGGTAGCTGCTACTTTTACACCAATAACTGATGAGAATAACATTATATAGCACAAAATTATCTGTCCCTTAAATCATTTCAGGCTTTACCCCGTTTGTGTGTAAGGCCCGTCGTTTACGGTGCTACTGGTTTGTGACTATTTGGAAACTAAAATCACTTAGCAGTTATTTGAGCGTCACTGCATATGTAATTCAATGCGATCTCGTAACGAGCCTACTGGTCGAGAATACGGTAAAAACAGCACTGGATTCCGTTTTAAGATAGCCGCAGGGCATGCGCAGTTACATGACATGTCAAAGTGTATTAAATCCTTTTGGAACCGTTTGTCAGCAACTAACTTATTAGATGATAGGGAAGATACTCGCCTAGCACGCGCTAGGTCCAGGGTTCGAATCGCGAACTTGTTATTTTGTTTTTTAAATAAGTATTTTTTTAGTTCGTTAGTAAGATTTTCCTTGCCCTTTATTATAGTTTCTTTATTTTCCTTGCCCTTTATTATAGTTTCTTTATTTTCCTTGCCCTTTATTATAGTTTGGTTATTTTCACGGAAAGTGCGGAAACGGCAGCCATGACACTGTGAGCGGCACATGCGCACTTTATGGAATTCAGTGCTGTTTTTACCGTATCGTTACTGGTCGCTGAACGGTACATTACTGGTGATAAATCACCAAGAGGCAATGGTTATCAGTCGACCGGCAATACTTACTACTTATGTTGTTGCACCTATATGACAATAAGAAAAATGAGTGAACAAGCTTTTAACGTAAAATGTTTTCAAAAAGTGGAGAAAGGACGCTACACTTGGTATCTTGCAGATTACTGAACAGTCGCGGTGAATTCTAGTTACTTTTGCGTCTCTTTGTGTACGAGAATAGAGTATCTAACCATTTAGATATTTCAGTCTCTAAACAGTTTCGTCACAAACCGATAGCTCCGTGAATGAGGGGCCTAAGTTTTATCAAACTTAATTCCATGCTTTATTGGTCATCTGAGTGCGTTCGTTATAATCGTCTGATGGTGATCCGTTTCCCTAAACCGTTCTTTGTTTTTAAATTTAAAAAGTTCGTCTCTTATTTAAATTATATTTAAAATTTTCTGGAACCATATACAAAATTAAATAACATTATATTGGCGAAAATGTTTACCATTAAAAGATGTTGCTTCATTTTTCTGCTAGAAACATAGAAAGAGGAAAAAAATTGTTCTTTCAAGTGACTAAAAAATATTACATATTTGATTAATAAATGGAATACCCCAGAAATGATCCTTTGTAGCATCACGATATGGCAGTTATAATGCTTAACACGAAAATGAAGAAATTTTCAATTTTCGGTAACCCGGCGCATTCACCCAAATCTCACATATCATCATTGGGCTTGCGTTCTAGCCCAGAAACACGTTATAAACCAAGATCACTCCATTTTTTCGAAAATATAATAATTTACAGAATTATTTATGTACAGAGTTATTCATTATAAATTACCCACCCCTTATCATCATTATTGCCTATAGAAAAAAAAGTTTTAAATAAAAGCTGTGTGATTATGACTAAATTTTGTTAAAATAATAGCATTTTAAGTACAGTAGCGTGTAGATTTCAGGGAATACAAAAAAAATAATATTTTTTTATGGGATATTCTATATATTATTAAATTTTTGGAATGATCCTTTGTTCCTGATTTCAAAAATATACTATATTGTTACGTGTTTGCTATCCACACAAACACCTATACTCGTAGATTCGTTGATTGAAAGTCCAGGTGACACTTACTCACTACTTTATTTACTAATTAGCAATTAACAACAATAGATTAATCACTGTCCTAATTATAATCACAACTGAACACTTATAAGTCTCTTTCGTATTTCTTCTTTACTCGTTCATGTTCGACCTCAGACTAAAATCTCGGCCCACCGTGCGTCTTATTTATACATCCATTCTCCCGGTCTAGAGCACTCCAGAATATTCCCGGCCGTTCGTGTACAATTCCAGCCTAATCTAACCAGTCTGCACAGTCCAGTGGCGTAACACTGCCCCCTCCTTAAGCCTGAACGTCCCGATCAGGCAATTCATTATTCCCTGCATACTTGGCTAGTCTCTTTATGTGCACCACCTTCATCTTGGATTTTGGACTTTGCTGAATTCTATATACAACGTCGTTTAGTCTGGTGACGACAGTGTAAGGTCCTTCCCAGGGGTGGTAAAGCTTCAGGGACCTGCCTTTCTTTCGTTGTGGGTTATATAGCCAAACCAACTCTCCCACCTGGTACCCTCCTGAATTAGCCTTAAGGTCATAACGAGCCTTCATACTGTCATTTGTTATTGTAATTCGTTCAAAAGGAGCCCTGGCGTTATATTGTTTATTTCTTATTCGTGGCACCATTCTTGCCGCGCAAACTTCACATTGGCGGCACCAAGCCTCCACATCTTGACGACTGTTTATCCAGTAGAAACGTTGTCTTACTTTTGTCAGCTCCACTGATTTATTTGAAATGTCCTTTCAATCGGGTCGGGTCCCTCTTTCTTTCCATTTCAGAACAGGACCAGTCTCGTTATCGTTTAACTGCGCTTCCCTTAACGACTCTTTTGTCCAATAATCCGGAACATCAATCTTAACGGTCTTCATTATTTGTACATTTTGTTGTTCTTCCTTACGGTGGCAAGGTTTGCAGTCTTTCTGACACGGTCTGTTGGAAAGGCCATCTGCTATATTCTGCGAAGTACCAGCTCGCCAGTTTTCCTGCGGCTTCTCCATTACTGCGACTCTCTCAGGGATGCGCTGACGACAGTTACTCTGAATATGGCCCATTCTGCCACACTTATAACAGCGCATGCGTACTCCACTCTGTCTCCCACTACTTTGCTGTTGGGTTTGTCTCGGATCTTGAATGTTGAGCTCATGACAGTTTCTCTTAATATGGCCCAATTTGCCACACATATAACAACGGATGCCTCCATTCGGCCTCCCACTACTTTGTTGTTGGTTTTCTGTCTGCTGGGAGTTCGATTTTGTCAGTAGTTGGGTCATCATCTTGTATAGATCAGATATCAGGTTTGGTGTTGTGTTATATGGCTTGTCTTCCTCCACACTCACAGCTCGTACTCTCTGATTTGGTTGTGTGGTATCCTCATAGGCAGCTTCAATCTCCAGTGCATGTACTAAAGCCTCACTACTAAGCTTATGCCTGGCCAACTTAAGAATTCGCCTAACTTCCTGGTCCCTTATTCCATCAATAAATGTACCAACTGCTAACTGTTGTTGAAATTCCATTGGTGCATCAGGATAGGCTAGATGGGCTAATCTTTCTACCGCAGCTTCGAACTCCTGGAGGCTTTCTCCACCTCGTTGTCTGCGTGATTTGAGCTGAGCCTGATATACTTGGGCGAGATGTTGGTCGCCATATCTTAGTTCTAACGCTGCCTCCAAAATGCTAAAGTTTTGTTGCTGTGCGGCAGGAATTGTTTGGAGCAGGTCTATTGCTTGGCCCCTTAGTGCTAATACCAATGCTGTTGCTTTTTCCTCATCGTTCCAGTTATTTGAATGTGCAGCTGCCTCAAATTGTCTCTTATAAGTTGACCATGAACTTTGACCGTCGAATGAAGGTGGTTGTAACCTAGCACCAGACGACAGTACTAATTGGCCTCCCTTCTTTCTTAATTGTTGTTTCAACCGGGCTATCTCCCCTTCAAATTCACTGACTTTTCCTTCAACAACACTGACTTTTCCCTCAACTTGACCGACTTTTTCTTTAACTTCACTGACTTGTTCTTCCACTTCACCGACTTTTTCTATAACATCGACTTTAAATTTTTCAGTGAGAGAGAAAATGGCTGCCTGCTGTTCCTCTAGGCTTCTTTTTATATCTTCGTTTTCCTCCAATCGTCTTATTTCCAGGTCCTCCATCATTTTTCTTAAGTCTTCTTTTTCTTCCTGGCGTCTTCTCTCTTGATCTTCCATAAGTTTCCTTTGTTCTTCTTTTTCTTCCTGACGTCTTCTCTCTTGATCTTCCATAATTTTCCTTTGTTCTTCTTTTTCTTCCTCACGTCTTCTCTCTTGATCTTCCATAATCTTCCTTTGTTCTGCTTTTTCTTCCTGTCGTCTTCTCTCTTGTTCGTCCATTCGTTGTAGCAATGCTGCAAGCATGTCCTGTGTTTGCTTCTCCGCCATACTTCTTGTTGTTGGCATTAACTCACGACACGTAAATCAATTCCAGAATAAAGTTTATTACACTATAAAATCAGTAAAATGTTGATGTCACGTCTATTTTAATAATGGAATGTTCCAGGAAAATCTCTAAACAGCACTAGAAAGTCTTATTTAAAGTCTATACCTCTTTTGTGTTGACAAAATTCACTTATCTCCACTAATTGTCCAATGGAATGTTCGAGAATTGTCACTAAAAGTCACTTGTAGTCTTGTTTTTAAGTCTACAATACGTTCCCGTCGACACAATTCACGTATCTCCTGTAGTTTCCAAATAGAATGTTCTAGAATTTTCCCGAAATTGCACTAGTAATCCTTTTTCTCAGTCTACAACACGTTATTACTAGCGGCACTCGCGGATTTGCAACTATTTCTAAATCGAATGTTCTAGAAACTTCTCGAAAATCCACTTTAAAGTTACTATTCAGTCCAGAAATAGTTCTCCAAACACTGTCCAGTAGTTTAATTCTTCGTGTCACCCCTAATTCCTGAGAAGAACACTGTAGAAT